>JASSUY010023727.1:4156-14264 GCA_032466535.1 Forpus xanthops | reverse complement strand
ACTTTCTCAGCTTATCTTCATAGGGGAGTTGCTCCCCCACCCCGATCATCCTTGTGGCCCTCCTCTGGACTATTTCCAACAGTTCCATGTTCTTTTTATGTTGAGGACACCAGAACTACACACAATGCTTCGAGTGAGGTCTCATGAGAGCAGAGTAGAAGGGCAGGATCATCTCCCTCTATCTGCTGGTCACACTCCTTTTGATGCAGCCGGGGATACAGTTGGCTTTCTGGGCTGTGAACCCACACTACCAGCTCATCAACCAACACCTCCAAGTCCTTCTCCTCAGGGCTGCTCTGAATCTCTTCTCCACCCAACCTGTAGCTGTTTTTGGGTTTTCCCTGACCCAAGTGTAGGACTTTGCATTTGGTGTTGTTAATCTTCGTGAGGTTGGCATCTGCCCACCTCACAAACATGTCAAAGTCCCTCTGAATGGCATTCCTTCCCTCTAGTGTATCAACTGAACCACACAGCTTGGTGTCATCAGCAAACTTGCTGAGGGCTCACTCAATCCTACTGTCCATGTCACCAACAAAGGTGTTGAACATGGTGGTCTTTTCTTTTGCCCTTGAATATGACTAACTGAACTTTTCTTTTTATAACTAAAGGGATTCTGTAATGAAATAATTTCTTAGAATTTCGTAACATATTTTTCCTTAACTCTATTTCTTACCTCTGTTTCTGCGCATATGCAAATTTAGTATTATCATGTAATTTGACATAAAAATCCCCTTGTTTCATGATCTTTTCTCAAGTTTAGAACAAAAAAACCTTAAATATCCAAATTCAATAGTTTGAATATTTTCAATATATTAATGAGAATTTCTATGTTGTATGAATTGTGCTGTAAGAAAGTGCATACACATGTATGTATAGTGTGTTGCTCAGACAAGTAAAATGGCTCCAAATTAAAAAGAAATAATGAAAATGAGGTTCTGCGAGGCACAGTATGTTTGCTTTTCAACAAATATAGATAGGCATAACTTTTTCAGTCTAGCTGTGCATTTCCCCTCAGTCTTTAGAGAGCATATTCACAGCTAGCAATAGCAGTCAGGTGTGCATTAGTTTATAATTGAGACTTACCAGAAAAGTCACAGAGCTCAAACTACTACCTGGTGATGCATAAGGAAGGTAATTGCTAGCTGTAGGATTAAGTGTCTCCCTCCAGGAGGGGACCTTAAAAGACTAAAATCAGAGTGTGCTCTTGTTGGGAAGAGGCTTGAAGCCAGAGGAATAATTTAATTTTATTTTTCAAAAGATTTTTATGGGCCACTTTACTTTTTTTCCCTAACTGTGGTAGTTAAATTATGGCTTCCCCCTGACTCACATCAGAATGTGCAATCATAGAAGACTAGGAAGAGAGAATAAAATAAATCAAGGAATATTGCATTAAGTAAATTATTCAAAATCTCATCTGTTTTGCAAGTAACTAAGATGATACACTAAGTGCCTGCACATTTTTCCATTAAAAGAAAAAGGCTTCTTTTTAAAAGAAGTCTTTTATTGAATTGTTATAAATTTATACTGTTTAATAAGAAAAAGACTATTTTTTCTTATTTTAATGAAAACTGTGTTTTCGTTTTTTTTTTTTTCCCTTCCAAGCCATTTTTGTAAATGTTTCAGTTTGTCTTTCATAAGCTGATTGTCTAAATATGCTCAACTAAATGATTGTTTAAGTAGCTTATTCCATACAATTCCATACAATTCCCTATGAACTTTACCCAAGGTAGCATGTGTAGTTTCTCATTTGTAAGCATACTGAGAGATGTGGAAGTCATTTAATTAAATGGATTTGCCTTTACTGCAGTTTATTTCTTTTATTATTTTTATGAGAATTTGATTGCTATGGACAAGTAATATTTAAATAATTCTTCATATTATATTAATAAACTATGCTACCATACTAAGTATTATATTCTTAATACTCTTGATAAAAATAAACAAGAGATGTTAAATTACATACCCAGGTGTGTATATCCATGTGATTTAAACAGGAACTAAATCTTACCCTCTTTCTGATGTCTCAATCTCTGTATTGGACTCTTTCACTCCTGACAGTTACCAGCTTGAATTGTATCAGTGTAAGGAAAGCTGGGAGCATTTTGCAGTTGGTCCTGGGCAGTCACACTAAAGTATGTGGGAATAGACTTTGCAGGTTACAGATGTCATTTTTCTTGTTCTTGTGATGTTTCTTTAAAGTAGTCAGAGTAAATTAAGCATGACAGCTTAATAAAGAAGTATGTGTACTTTTATACCTGTCTGTCTAGATGTTGCATGTATACAGCGAGTCATGTTGTGGGGCTATGTGAGAGTTCAAGGCCTGCTAGTAACTGTGGATGACTGTCTTAGTATGGTCTGCATCCATACCATCTGTAGCAAGCAGATGTGGAAAAAACATTCCTCTCTTTGTCTGTACTGCTCCCTCAGAGCAATAGCTGATTCACTCCAGATTGCAGCCTGAAAATGAGCTAGGGTAAGAACACCGGAATTGAAATAGGGAGCATGTAGTCCATATGAATGACCATATAAATGCATGTAGTCAGCTGCTTCTGTTTTGTAACCAGATTCAGGTTTAGTCAAAAACATTGAGAGGTTTTCAAATTATCAAAGGAAGAGTGGTTTAAAACATTGATCCAGTAGAAAAATGAGAAGCATTTGAAAATAGAGTCTTAACAAATTCAAAAAAGCAAATATAATGTAGTTGGTTGATAAAAGACACAAATGAGACGATCCAGGAGGTCCTCTGTAGCTCTGCCCTCATGAAAAGTCCCATAATGAGTATATGTAATCTAATATTTTGCCCTATCCAAACAGGGTCGTTCTCATATTTCTTGTATGCCAGGAACAGTTCGACGCTGGAACTATCCGTCTCCTCTCTGCATTGGTATGGATACTTACTATTTTCAGTGTGTTCTGACCATCACTTAGAAGAAACTCCTGGCTTTGTCATGACATTTGTTCCTTCATTTAATTCTGTTTAATTCAGAACTTCTTTGAGTTTCCATTTCCATCTGTGAAATACAGATTTTTTGTTCTTTTTATATAGTGTGTGTGCTATTTAAAAAAATGCTGTGAGTGGGGAAAGGAGGAAACCCGGATTTTTGCCATTGTTTAGCTTGTCTTGAATACTCTTGTTTTGATTCAGGCTGAATCTTCTTCAGAAGGGAGAGGAAGTTAACACATTCCTTTTGCAGCATGCTCAGCTTGGATAAACTTCTCAAGAACAAGCCAGGTCATGGAGGAAGCCTTGGAAACTTCTCAAAGAAGCAGGCAGTCTATCTGCAGTAAAGGAAAGCTCTAAAGCCAAACCTTCAGGGGTTATGGAATGAAAGAGCTAAAGGGGACCAGAAAAGGCTGTCTCTTTTCATCTGAGAAAGCTATTAAATGATGCTGAGTAAAAAAAGCAAAGCTATGAAATATTTCCTTTTTAAGCATACCAAGGCTTTAACTCAGCAGATGTGAGTTTTCTCAATGTAGAAAGTAATCATACTCTGATGCATTGTTTCTTGATTTAACAAATTTAAGAGATTTAAGTTTCTTGTGCCTTTTGCATGGACATTTCAAGAAAAAGCAGGAATGGTGGGGAAAGAAGCACAGATCTGTAGTAAGATTCTATCACTTCAGCTTTGAAATACATTCTTCAGCAAATGCTTTTAACTTCAATATTCAGTCAGCAAAAGCTGTGCCTTTTAGCTTTGTATCTAAGAGGAGTTTAAAAGATTGGGATGATACTGAGCAATTTAATGTGAAATGGTTTTAAAGTTCCCTTGTCAAGTTAGACCTATATATATTACATTGTTTGTCAACTTCTAAAGAAGCATTCACTTCTGATTAACATGAAAGCAGTGCAGCTCCTTCAAATTAGTTTTAGAAATGGAAAATTTATTCAGGAAGGTGTATTATGGGATTTGGCTGGCATGAGGCTTGGGCTAATCTTATGTTTTACCTTGTATATTAAGTATAGTTCCTATTCAAAAACTATGCTTTCAGGGTTTTTGTATTTTTTTTTTTTTGTTTGCTTGTTTTGTTTTGTTTTGTTTGTTGGTTTGGGTTTGGCTGTGTTTTATTTTTGGGAGGATTCTTTATTTTGTTTGTGGGTTTTTTTTGTTTGTTTGGGGTTTGTTTTTTTTTTTTTCCCTTTAGTTTATGAAATGTTGCTAACCTGGAAGCTAAAATGCGCCCAGGAAAAGAAGCAAGCTCTTAAAATATGATTCCTCCCTTCCCCCCCCTAACATTTAAAATGCTGATTTTTCTAGAAATGCAAACAAAGTCTTTATTTTTCACTAAATCATATATTTAGCATTGGAGAGAGATAGAGATATTTGAAAAGTTCAAGACTGATGTCTTAGCTTTTTAGCACAGTTCTTAATTTTTTGATTCATTTTCTTGTGTAGTCTAACCAGGAAGTTATTTTAAATTTTTGGTACAATTATAATAATGCACAGTATCAAAGTATTGCAGTTCTATTACCAGGTCATGCATCCCTGTAATACTTAACATGAAAACTCATAGGCTTTAATGTAATGATTCCTCAAATAATAAATATAAATTACAAGTTTTTAATTTGATTTCTTGATGTTATTCTTCATCCATATTATTGTCCTAGTGAAAGTGTAAACTCAGACCCTTCCTTACAAGTTGCTTTACCTATTTATAATTTAGCTTTATGCTATCCTAAATGATGCAAATGCCTTTTCAATCTCCAAACTCATGAATTGGATGAAGAAAAGCATACAGATAGTAAGCAAATTCTTTTTTTTTTTTTTTCTTTGTGAGGGATGTCTTGTCTGTGATAAATTCACTGCTTAGGGGGTATGGGGATAAAATGGAAAATCCAGTTTTCAATTCATTGTATATTAAGAAACAATATTATCAAAATATACAGTGACTTTCTTTTTATCTTTAATAGCTAAATGTGGTGGAACACTTACAAGCATGCGTGGTGTGATCCTGAGCCCAGGTTTTCCTGGAAATTACCCTAGTAACTTAGATTGTACATGGAAAATTTTTTTGCCTATTGGGTATGGTAAGTAATCTCTCATTTAAGGAACAATTATTTATAATAAGTAGATTTAACTATATATAAGAATATTCTAAATTCCACCATGAATTAGATTTTATCCAGTTAATTGATTTAAAAATGGTTGCCATTTTAAAAATACATCTTTTCAAAGCTACTTATTATTTGTAAAACTCAGCCAGATTCAGAAACTGATTTCAGAGCAAATGAAATCTGCTGGTTGAAGATGTCAGATGAAGTAGATAATGTAACTTCTAAATTGATTATTGGTCTTCTGTTTAATGTCCTTTCATTGTTCCTCAAGGGACTTTTAAATAGCATTTCTTACATTCTATGAAAATGGACAAAACCTTATTTCTTGCACAATGAATTTGGTTAAAAACATTCTAAAAGTGTATTTTAAGTCCCATGTAAGAGTTTCCAACTTAGAAACTTTCTAGGTTTGCATTAAAAATATTATCATAAGGAAAATACCTTTACAAATAAATAAGAATTATGTTAATAAGGTAGTCATGGATGACAAGGGATCTATTAGTGCAAGTATAAAACACAGTCTTCTATTATTCTCGGAAATAAGAAAGGAATAAGTTTTCTCTCTGTGAAACATTATGCCCTATACTGCAAATTCAATGCTAATAGTCAAATAAGAAAAATAATTTTAAAAACTCATTACAAAATTCACTGTACCCATCTCTGTAAATTAATTTCTTTTTCATGCTTGCCATTTGCATTTATAACAGGGATTTTTGCAGTAGGATGTACTACTATATATAGTGTATTTTACTAAATCAATGTGTATAAATAATGTGCTGCTGTTCAGCACACTTTACCAATGTGTACCTGATAATACTGATCCATCATAGTCAAAAAACAACCTTAGTAGCCTTAGAGATCCTCATATCCTTAGGAGGGCCATCATAGTCCAGACAACGTTGGCTAATATTGGCATTCTACAGCTACATTTGCAGAAAATATAAATGATAAGCCACTGTTTTAGATCGATATCATCCTAATTAGGTTACTACAATACTGACTTTTGAAAAGAGTCTTTCATATTTCTCAGAGCTGCTCTTTTCCTTTCAGCTTTTCTACATAGACAGTTTCATGAATTAATTATGCAAAGGTGTCTTGTATACCGTTATAATCCCTCTAACTTCTCAAAAAGACTCTGGTAATTTTACAAATAAAAAAGAATATGGTTTTGTTGCAAGAGCTTTAACAGATATAAGGCATTCATAACATTGAACTATCATTGGTGTCAAAAATACTAGAAGAGGCCATTTATCATCATAAAGTTGCTACAGGGATCATTTTCCCAAAGTGTTTGTCAAATAATACACAGGTAATGTCACTTCACCAAGTTTTAAAATTCTAATTTATGTGATTTTTCACAGAGAACTTCCATCAAAGAATCTTGAATACTGTTTTAATCACAAACATAAGCTTGTCTAACTAAGAGCTGTTTGTCTATATTCATTCTATTGTATCAAAATAAATATATGAAATATGAAAAATAGAAATTGTTTTGAAAATTGAATAATGCTCCAGGATTTGTTTTGAAAGGATTTTAATGTGATGCTGAATGAGTTAGAGATTAGCTCTGTGCACAGAAACCAATCAAGAGGACACTCATGACCATGTAATGATTGATTCAAATTCCTCTGAAATAATTAACTTCACAGTCACTCCATCTCTCAGTAAGTATTCCCTTATTCCAATCCATTTATTCAAACTTTGTAGCTGAATGAAGCCTGTTATTGACTTCATATACACAAACAGGTGTGCTTAAACAAAGTCCAGCAATAAAATTGTGGGTACTAAATGTGTCCCAAAGTAAAGTGGCCTCTTCAATACAGGAAAACTTACTGATTGTGTAAAAAAAAGTTTTGCTAAAATCCAAACATTTTAAATAGATTGAAAGTACATATTTTCGAGTGAGTTGTGGTGATTTTGCAATGATTTCAGGTAGCGATTAATTGATTAGCATTTGTAAAAAAGATTAACTCAGCTTGGAATTCTCATCATTTAGTCTGTTCGGGTGAGAGAGGAAATCCTGTTGAGATTGGAGCAGGAGGTAGTATAATTATAGTTTGACTGGATAATGATTTATTTTCTGTAGCACTCAATTTTATTCTGTGTAATTTTATGTAAGAAATTATTTGGTGCAGAAAACTATGTCATATCAAATTGACAATTTTTGTGAGTTAAGGCTTGAGTGACACCTACAGTGTGTCCTCTAATTGAAATTAATGTTTTTGAATAACCTTTAGGAAAAATACATGTTTATGTTTGTGCTTAAAATTTGGTTATTTTAGACACATTTTTTAAGTAACTTATGAATATATTTTTTGCTTTCAAAATACAAACTTTTTTTCTATACTGGATATTTGCAACTAGTTGCATAAATTCCTTCTCAGTAATTGAATAAAGATGGTTCAATTTTAGAGGTACTCTGTGGCTCAGCAAAGACTATTTCAGAACAGTAGGCTAATATTGCTTAAATACCTAAGCACTGATTTGGGGTCTATATAAATATGTCAGTTACAATGATCTACTTGTCACTTTAGTAACTTAATCATAATATCAAGTGGCTGCTTAATTCTTTAGTATTTCTATGCTGCTGACATCCAGCATACTCACTAAATGCTGACACAGGTGAGAAACACTAAATCTTTATACTGATGAAAAGAACCAAATGCTGATACTGAAGTCAAGATGTTTCCAAGCTGCTTGGTGTCCTACTTCATCTTAAATGCTGAGAGCATTGTAAAATATGCAGCTTCACTTAAATCAGACTAACCATATTATACATCATACAAGAGATGGCTGTTACTGAGGCTTCAATATGTTCTGTGTGTGCTTCTCTTATTTATAGCATTACAATAAGCTTTCTTATTCAGCATCTGAAATACTTGTTTTTTATCTTGCACTCTGCATAGGTCAGAGAAGAAACTAGAGCCTATCCACTATTGTTACTAGTGCTCTATAGCAACCAGTTTACTTGGTAACTTATTTAGTTTCTCCTGTAAAGGAAAAAAAAAAAAAAAAAGAAGTCCCTTATACACAACAGATATCAAACCACAGAGGCAAAGAAATGAGTGTAGAGCAACACTGAGTTAATGACTTTCCTTGGTGATTAATCTATCAAGTACTCTCCTGGAATGACAAATATTTTCTACTGCTAAATAAGAATTTAAAGCAGAGAGTTAATTCATTGAATATTTTACATTGCTTTGTTAGCTCATTCAGTAATTCTGTTTCATTTCATTCCAGATAATTTTTCATAGTCCAGCAGAGTGAAGTTTGGCCTAAGCAGTTCTGTTGAAAGTTACTTGGTACTTCTTGGCTTTCAAATCAGGGGTTCACCCCCCATCCCTCTTTTGATATTATATATACATATAGTTTGGGAAGCCAGAATTCCAAGTCTTTAGTCCACATGAAGTAGTGCCAGAACTTAAAACAGCTCTTCTCATGAGATTAGGCTTACCCTTCCAACTCTTCAACATTTTAGGATTTGTCTCTCTCCCTTTCATTTTGTGAAAATGGCCTCATTCAGCCACTTGACTTCCAGATAGGGTTTGTGGTCAATGATCCTGAGTAAATACCTGTCACCAGCCTGGAGTTCAGTGCATTTTATAGAGCTGCATACAG
Source organism: Forpus xanthops (assembly GCA_032466535.1). Classification (NCBI taxonomy): domain Eukaryota; kingdom Metazoa; phylum Chordata; class Aves; order Psittaciformes; family Psittacidae; genus Forpus; species Forpus xanthops. Next base: position 5,593 of record JASSUY010023727.1, on the reverse strand, counting down.
AGTAGAATGGCTCTAAAGACACTGTGGTCAAAGCTGGAGGGAAGAGGCAAATATGGGTTACATGGGTCAGGAAAAACAAGGTGAAGTAAATAGAATCATAGAACAGCTAGGGTTGGAAAGGATCTTAAGATCATCTAGTTCCAACCGCCCTCCCATGGGCAGGAACACCTCCCACTAAACTATGTCATCCAAGGCTCTGTCCAGCCTGGCCTTGAGCACTGCCGGGGCTGTAGCATTCACAACTTCCCTGGGCAACCCATTCCAATGCCTCACCACCCTTACAGTAAAGAACTTCCGCCTTATATCAAATCTAAACTTTCCCTGTTTAAGTTAGGTATGTGAAGTTCTGCCTCTGAAAGGTCACTCTGTTAGTCATCTTCCTGGGTGGTGAGCCGGTCCTGAGCTTCTGTAAGAGGCCTGGCCCAGCTGCAGTAATGCTCTTGAGTCCTAACCATGCCATGACACAGCTGGATTTGTGATGTACTGTTCCCTTGAGCGTTTCTGTTGGCTGATTTGCGAACTTGATAAATATCTGTTTGTTGACTTTGTGACTTAACTGGTCCCTTCATGGGTGATTATGATATTTATGGGTACCAAAAATTAGAAGTTCCAACTCTTGCAATATTTGGTGGCTATTTTATTAATTTAAGCATTCCACTTTGAATGGTGACTAAAATATAAGTATAGTGCCTATAACATTTTTTTTAAACTCGCATGCTCTCATGTTAAGCAGTATAGAATCACAGACTGGTTAGTGTTGGAAGGGATCTTAAAGGATCTGAATTTTTCTTTCTTTCTCAATGCTGCAGGTGCACACATTCAATTTCTGAATTTCTCTACTGAAGCAAATCATGATTTCCTTGAAATTCAGAATGGGCCTTACCACACCAGCTCTATGATTGGACAGTTTAGTGGAATGGAACTTCCATCACCCTTGCTTAGTACTACTCATGAAACACTTGTCCATTTTTACAGTGACCACTCAGAAAACAGGCAAGGATTTAAGTTGACATACCAAGGTAAGTAGGAACTAGCACATGAACTTTGTAGTTAAATAGGAAAAATAAAAAAAAAATAATATTTAAAAAAGTTGCACATACAAGAAGTAGCATTTTTAAATCTGTTTAATCCACATGATGAACATTTTTTCCACTGAAATTGTGTTGAATTGAAGTCTTTATTTTACTGACGTAAAAACCTGGGCTAAAGTGATGTCATTTGCCAAAGGTCACAAAATGTACTGTTACTGGACAATACTGCTAATATTCACTGTCTTGTTCATTTTTTCTTCTCCTATGAACTCTATTAGAAATTTTGTTTGCCTTTCAGTAAGTCATATGTCAAATCAGTCTTAGCCTGATGTCGTGGTTTGAGGCTTTCAAACCCATGCAGCTGCTCTCTCACTCACTCCCCTCTCTTTCTTCCTCAGTTCGAGGG
>JASSUY010023726.1:0-36732 GCA_032466535.1 Forpus xanthops | reverse complement strand
GCTGCTATGAGGTCTCCATGCAGCCTTCTCTTCTCCAGGCTGAACAGCCCCAACTTTCTCATCCTATCTTCATACAGTGCTCCAGTCCCCTGGTCATCCTTGTGGCCTCCTCTGCACTTGTTCCAACAGTTTCATGTCCTTTTATGCTGAGGACACCAGAACTGCACACAACACTCCAAGTGAGGTCTCACAATGTGAGTGACTGCTTTCCAGAATAAAAGGGTTTGAACAAACAAAAAGCAACTGTATCTCAGTAGGACTATAAATAGCTGTGTAGACAAAATACTGAAACCCAGAAATAACGTTTCAGTAAAATGATTAAACTTTAGGATCATTACTTCCCCGGATGGTTGACATTTAATGTCAGAAATTGTTCTTAGTTCCTGAATCTCTACTTATTAAGGTAGAAAATACTTTCAGAATAATTATGGGTAAGTTGTAGCTGTTCAACTTATACTTTGGGTTTTCTCATATGTTTATACCACCTTTTTGCTTTTCGATGCCTATACACAACTATGGTGTTTTAGAAAATGAATTCTTTTCCACTGTTAACTAGGAATCACAAATGTAAGGAACATCAAACTCTGAAGACCAGAGTTACCTTGGGGTATCTACCTCAAACAGTAACAAAAATGTATAGGCTTTTGAAATCAATAAAGTATTCTCTATTTCAACTAGCAGCATTGACAGCAACATGACAAATAGCACTTGGTAGAAATCTGGAAGTCTTGAATCTTTTTCCTTAAAATACAATTAAAAGAGGAGGAAAAGAGGATTAAATTATTGACTTGCACGCCTCCCCTTAAAATGTCTAACTTACTTCTATATGTGGTTAATAAAGACAATGAAGAGATTAGATTTTCTGATATCAGGGATTAATTGCACTAGAAATCCTGGTACAAAGGTGCTGCCTAAGCATGAAGTAATAAAAGTCTGCTTCTATACATTGTATACATATTACCAATCCTTTGCTTATTTTCTTAGTTTTATGAAATTTGAACACAGAAATAAAAATCTATGGCTCAGACTTGAGCTGCTTTTCCCTTGTGATGAGAAATAAATCTACTTTCACCCCAATGTAAACAATTATGTAAGCAGCCCCAAATTTTCCACTCCCCCTTCCTACCCAGCAGAAAAAGAATTAAGAGCCTTTCTTCAGTCAAAAGCCACTTTTCAGTACTTTCTAGGAGCTAAAAAAGAGGAAAATAAACAAAATCAAAATCCACTATAACTTTTTTCAGGGCTTTAAATTATGTTTTACTAGCATAATCTCCACCAAATGAAGCAAACTGTGCATATGACATCAATACCAGACTTTGTCTCACTTTGTACCTGAAGAATACTACTAGCTGTAAGCATAGTCATAGTCAAAGTAACTTGCCAATTCTATCTGAACTAAGAATTTACCTTCTAAGTAAGGAAGTAACCATGAAATTGTAGAAAGCTGCAATACAATAATTTTAAATCAGAACTGTCAATCTAATGGAAATGCTTAGACATCAACCTTACTACTTATCCAAATATTACTCATGTTTTTGGAAAGTGCAAGCATTTTGTAACCACAAGTAATAATTGGCATCTATTTCTTTGTGCGAGTAAAAATTTCAAATTTTCATGTTATCTTTTTTGTTATTTGGAGGAGAGGAGTGAAATTAAATGGAAAGGAAAAATGTCCTTAGAGTTGATACCCAACTTGAGTTATATTTTACCATACCATAAGAAATTATACAGTCCATAACATCATTTAGCATTTGCAAACACTTTTATCAGTACCATTCAAGTGCCTGTGGTGTTTTCTTCCTTCACACAGCCACCAACGTCTACAGGTGGATTCCTTATAGTACTGTATTTTTCAGTAATACAAGTAATTCCAAAAGCAAAGAAGACTTGGAGTCCATACAAATTGGCATGGAAGAGAAACAGCCATTATCCAATCTAATCCAATTCTGATGATGCTTATACTCTGAAACATGAGTGTAGGTCCTTGAAGAACTTCATAAGGTTCTTAAATCCAACTAATTTGTGCTCGTACACATACTCACTGCAATTGAAAATGTATTGTGCTACAACAGACAAAATAGGTTTTGGCTGAACAGCTTTTACATTTAGATAAGCAGGACACAATTCCGTTATAAAGGATAAAGGCAGATACACAATGTGCATCTTTAAGTAAGCAAGTTCTGTCACTTTGTGCTTACTCTAATATTGTTGTATTTATCCTGAAGAGCAGCCAACAGAAATGGCCCTCCTGAAAGGACACACATCTGGAAAAGACTAAGTTTTAAAATAAATATTTTCTCAGCAATTTTTTAACAAGACTTGGGAGCAAGTTTCAGTCATTTGAATTTTTAGAAGGCAATTTTTTTCTCATTCAAATATAACCATTTGTTATAACAGGAAAAGTCTAACCAGAACATAATCTGAATATCTGCAATCACATTGCTAACACATTTATTTCCCATCTTCTAGCTTCACATAATTCCTAGCACATTACCCCTCCTTCCCAGTTTTCACCTCTTCATTCTTCCAGTTGCAACTGTGGTTACCAAAATCTAGTAATTAGTGCTCTCAAAAGGAAAGCTACATGAAAACTTTTTAAGGTTGCATAATTCAACTTTCTCCTTATCAAATAATTTTATTTACTTAGCATTCTAGCATTTTAATTTTTAATTAATCAGAAGTGTGCTTTTCTTTTTTTTCTGCAATAACTCACCTATCTAATACATTTTCTCCATTTGGCATCAACTGTTATGTGTCACACAAGTCATTCTAAACTGGAAATTTGTGTATCAGATCACTACTGTTATTAGGTATTTACTACCTGATCCATTAAAGGGCTTCACTGTTTGGAAAACATCAAGATAGTATGTCAAAATAAAATGCTTTTGTAAAACAGTCCTCCAAAAGCTCTGCAGTTAAGAGTCAGTGGAGTTTGCCCCTGCAAGAACAGTGAAACCAGTCCTGTGATCAGAGAGTGCCTGATCCAGGGTCCAAAAAGTTACAACTGCAAACAACTGCATCCAAGGACATGGTTTGGAACAGAATGTAGTATTTATTTTAATGCTTTTCTCCCACCTTTACAGTAGAGGTGCAATCTGGCTAGCTGGACATCTTTGTTCTACCCTCAGCTCTGCTTTTGTATTAGAAATGTAAAAAAGGCAATTACTACAGATCTTAAACAGCTGTATTATTTAAGCTCAGATGAGTTTGCTTCCTTCCAGAAAACCTAGCTTAACCTCAAGTTGGCTTTTTATTCAGTTAGAAAGAAATGGAAAATTATTTTTCTCTTTTAGCTCTTCTCCCCAACCATAAAACATTGCTAATGGAGAAGAACATAATCTTCAATGTGACAACAGAAAAGGATAAAGTGCTGAACAATAAAAGACTTAACATAAGAATTTCACAGAGAATTACAAGATCACTATACAGTCTTTATCAATCCTGAAGGCACAGCATGCTGCAGTATCAGATAGCTGAAGTTGTAGTATCATGAACTGCTCTACTCCAAAGAGCAGGTCAAATATTTTAACTGTAACAGGATCAGCAGCAGCCCTTGTATTTGTCCTTCAACAATACCATTAAAGCTAGAAAGGCAATTCTATACTGAACACCTAAACAGGACAAACAAGTTATAGCATCCACTACTGAAGAAAGCTCTTCTGGAAACTGATGGATGATATGCTGAGATGTAAGAATATGCACACCATTTAAAACACTTTATTCAAAGGATTATAACAGAGCACAACACTGGATTTAGGCCAAGCTATTTCTGAATATTAAAAAGTACTCCCTCTTATAGAAGTAATTTCTGAACTGCTGATAACATGAACTGAATATGCACTGGAGTTTAAAATAACTTCCTGAATGCCTCTTGAAAAACAGAAATAGCACCACTGAAGATAGCAGTGAGAACATATCTGATAAAGATGCTAGGTGACATTTAATCCTATGGAAAGCAGTCTTCATTTTGAAGCAATCTCCTGAAGTTCCAGACAACAGAACTATGTGCATATGTACAATAACATATGAATATATATACATATATATACAATGGTTTAGGATCACCCTAAAAATAAAGTTTCTTGTGTTCAGACTTCTCATATCTGATGATCACACTGTTGAAATTTCAACATATTCCACATAAGGTGGTATTTGAACAGCATTAAAAAAGTAATCAGAGTAGCAGAAATGAACACACACAATGTACAATCAAAAAAAGACATCAGTATCGAGGTTTGTTCTTAGTTACACAGCAACATTCCTTCAAATATTCAAACAAGCCAAAGGCATTATGAGATAGATGCTTTGTCAGAGTAAGATGCTTGTTTTCATTCTGACTAAGATTGTATGCTAGGTCAGAACCCTCTGCCACTTCTATAGCATGGTAAATATATATATGAAATGGGTAAATAAATGCAATGTTTACAGATCTAAAGTTCAGTAGAGCTGCAGTTTCACCGTGTATTTCATTGACTCACTGTTGTCAAAAGAAATCATGCTGTTTATCTTTTGATGAGCCAAATCAGGGTTTTTTTTATCACAAAAAGGTGGAAAGATTTCAGAACTAGCCCAATTAAAAATGAAGGGACTTCCATTAAGTAAAGAGCAGAATAAAAGAGAATGAAACTCCAGAATGCGGCTGAAGACACTCTTCAAATATTTTTTGTTATGTCCAGTATCGTCTCTACTTTAGTTTTACTCTTGCAACTTCCATCTTTCACAAGTTTCTCAAGCCAACAACTCTTTCCTCCTCTTTCTCCTAGTGACTGGTAAATGATGTTTACCTTTGGTGAAGGAGATGCACATTAATATAAGACCATCTGATGAAGTATTCTTCTCTGGTTTAAAACCCCACAACTGTTACTACCTTGATGCATTTACGCATATTACTGTAATGCTAAAATTCACAGACTTAGCATAGCAAAGAAAGATTAAATAATCCTGAAATTGCTGACAATTAAAACATGAAAAGAGCAGAAAACAATAAAAAAGGAGATCTACAGTGAAAAAAAAAAGTATCTTTCTTTTTGGTTTAACCTTCAACCACCTTAATCTCTTCCTGAATCCAACTACTATCCTCTGTTTCATAATGGATTAAAGATTAATGTTCCACACACCTGCTCTTCTTTCCTTTTACCTCCACCTTCATCCCAAGTATTCTTTTTTTCTCACTCTGGTTCTTGTAGGAACAGGATAGCTGTTAGCAAGAAGAATTTATCACCTATCACTACTTTCCTCAAGTAATAACTCCTATGACAGGAAGTTTAATACAAGTCAAACAAAAAAAATGTGTGTCCAAGTGGAACTTCAGTTTAGTTCGGAGTGCTGCAGCCTCTTCTGCACCAGGAAAGAAATGCTCAAATACTTTAAAGAGAAAGCTTGTTAAATCTTTAAAATGAGTATTTTGTTATCAACTGAATTAACAGCTTGTTCTTAAAAACCAGGTTAAGGATATGACAGCTACACTAATACAGTATTATTACACTGTGCTACAAAATGTTTGTAATTTAGTGGTATTTTTTATTATATGATCAATATAATCTTCTGAAATCTACACCTTCTTCCCAGCACGGCTGGTATCCACAGCAGTCCATTTCTGATTTGCTAATCACCTTCTACTTAAAAATACCTCCCTCCAAAAAAAATGCCATGAGTTTTCCTTATTAAAGTTTCTTATATCTGAAATATTGCATCTGATCTCCAGTTTCTCCAAAGCAAACAGATAAGCTTTCCAAGGCAGAAAATTTAGTTTGAGTCTTCTGTCAAGCACTATGCAATCCTACAATACGTAAGTGAACTACTTAAAGAACTTGAAATTTTAAAGACATTGTAATTTCTTTTTCTAGTGAAAGAAGGCAGTAATAATAAATGCTGCCAAAATTAAAACCAATCAGAAACACCAATGGAGGATCAGAAACCTAACTGCTTATGTATGTTATATTTAATACAGTATTTTTAGGGCTGAAAGTAACACTGTTCATCTCACTGTTCAGTCTATTAAAATACCCAAGATAAGCAAGCAGCTGATACATTCTGTGTAAGACCACAGCTTATCTCTGTCAAGTCATCATGATGACAACAGACTGCATTCTAAATAGTAATTACCCTATATTTTTATTCACTCAGAGAGATAAGATTTCATTTCAGATGTGACTTTCAAAAGCTTAATTCCCTCTCCAGAACACAGGACTACTACTAGTACACAACTTGATGCCAATGCAAAAAAAAAAAAACCTCTTTCTAAACCAAGCTTACATTATTTTATTTCAATTAGAATGGAAAAAAACTCCAAGTGATCTTAACTGCATACATTCTGCCAACTATAGTCTTCACAGAGTTAGTCCTTAAGTCAAGTGCAGAGGGTTACATACCTGTATTAACTTTGAACCGTATCTTACACCCTTGTGTAGCTCTTTGCAAATAGCCTTATTTATGAGGATATCAGATTTGGGGGTTGAGCACATATCCTGTTTCTTTAATTATACAGACACAACAGATACCTCATTTAACCCCATTTAAAAATGTGATGGGAGTACATGCAGTCACCTTTTTTAGGCTACTTAAAAGATTAGAAGACATTTTTAGGCACCCCTGAAATTTTGCCAGCTGTTTAGTAACCAGCAACAAAGTGACTCAGCTACTCCACTGTCAACAGTGCCAGGAAATTCTATTCCAAGTGAGCCAAAGCACTTTTACCTTTATCAGAGAACTGGTGCTCTAATGCATGGAGATCAGGCAGCAGGTGCAAGCAGTTGATGCAGCAATAAGTAAAGAAATCCAACACCACAACTTTTCCACAAAGGTCTTTGTGAAGAGAGATAGGACCTTCAGTGTTTAACCATTGTAGATCTGGAATTCAGAGAACAGATAGCCAGTTAGGGGAAGGGTAGGGAAAGGCAGACACTTAAGAGCTAATTTGCACACCACCATACAACATTCCTAGTCCACTTAACCTTAAAGAAATTAAAAAGTTCAACATTCCTTTTTACATGGGTAGAAAAGCAAACCAAAATCCTATATTTATCCAACTAATCCACATGCTCCATGATTCTTCATAGAATTATAGAATAGTTTGAGTTGGAAAAGACCTGAAGCTCATCCAGTTCCAAACCCCTGCCATAGGGAGGGACACATTTCACTAGACCAGGTTGATCCAAGCCTCCTGCAACCTGGCCTTGAACACTGCCAGGGATAGGGTAGTATCAGAATCTCTGGTCAATCCGTGCCAGTGTCTCACTACCCTCACAGTGAAGAATTAAAAGTTTCATTATTCATGAGATTTAATGTAATACATTAAATGCATTAAATGTATAAAATTAATGTAATGAAATTTCAGTGTATATATTTTAGTAGATACCTTTTAAGTGAAAGAACATGCAAGCTTCAGAACCATTTTTATATATTTAAAAACATGATCTATTTTATTCAACCCCTAATAATGACATATGGGTAAAAATTAATTATTTAAAACCCACATAAATGGTAGTAAAGTAACGAACTGTTAAATCCTTAGTTATTTTCCAACATGTTTGTAAAGGACTCTGAAAAGAGATGATTTAAATATCTTTGTGGTTATAGTTTTGATCTTCATTTTCAAAGTTTGAGGTGACAGGTATAAATTAATCCCTTTACATGGGAAAAAGTACAGCCTTTCCAAATATACCTGGTAGCAATCCTGGTCATTTATTTTATCCACTTGACCTGAAGCATGAAAGCATTCTTTTCTCATAGGTGCTATTACTCTGACCACATTAGAAACTGATCTGAACCTAAGAAATAATTATTCTGTAATAGAGTCTGCCATTTTTATCACTTAACACTTCTGAAAACAAAGGGCATAAGGAAAGACAGATGTGATGCAAGGCAAAGCTGAACTAAATTTCTGAAGGTCTATTTAAAAAAAAAAAAAGTATGCTGACTTATCTAAAAATCCTCAAAACTTCCATTCAGTTTTAGCACATAAAGTTCTTATTGTCCCAGGAGAGGTTACTGCTGCTGAAGCCAGCAGGAGGCTTGTTTTCCGTTTTGCCAGGAGAAGGATTGAGCTCTGAAACCATATATTTATAAACACAAAGGGATGCATACAATTTCAGATTTAGTGACTATAATAATCAGCAATTATATGCAATATTTCCATGGTATAAGGGTTCTGCTGATTACATTTTAAAAGAGTGGGGTATTTATTTTATAGCATTGTTCCTCTTTTCACTAGAATTAAAATAACTTTCATAAAATATACTGAAAGTGCATCAACTACCTATGTGAGCTCTTTTTAGAGGAGAAAACAAGCTTTGTCAGAACACAAAAAGTGAAACAGTGCGAAATACGAAAGTGAAAATTCAACTCAGAGGTCCAAATGTAGACAGAAAGAGCATCCACTCTGTTCCAATGTTTAAAATTCAGAATTTGTTCCCATGATACAAGCTTACCCTCTGAGATCTCTGCTTTGCAGATGTGAGCAGAGCTACAGAGAGCCTCACTGAGGTTAAAAGAACTCTGAGCAGGACTTGAAAGATCTTACAAGCAGAAGAGATACCAAAATGTGTGAAAGGGAAAAGGGCACAACAGTGAGGACAGATGACATTTCTAGGCCAGTTTGTGTTAATAGGGACACAAAACCTGACAAGCACAGGCAAGTCATGGGGAGAGAGCTGGGAAACCCAAGTGGCTGCAGTGAGACCAAGGGAATGCAGCATAAGGCTCTGAGAGTTGATAAGGTTCTTGCTATGCCCAGAGGAGAGAAATAACAACACACTGTATAGAAGGCTTTATTAAAAAAGAAAAAGGAAAGTAAATTAACAGAACTAACAGAAGTTTAGAAGAGAGGCTTTAAAGAACAAGGTTTTGCTATCAGTAACAGGGGAGCATGTAAAAAGGGATTCTCTTTTCTTGTCCTTTGGTGCGGGTGCTTTCAGGAGTGACATTTCCTGAGACTAAAGGTGCCTTAAAAAAAAAAAAAGAAACAACTAAGAGGCTAACGGAGCCGTAATTAAACGGCCCTCACAGGCAGGGGGACTTGACAGAAAACGCCACATGGTGACCACCAGAACTCAAGCCACCTCTGCCGAAGGGCCCTGCAGCCGAAACGCTTTCCGCCGCGGGGCCTGCCCCGCCACCCACCTCCGCCGAGCTCGGGCACCGTCAGGTCCCGCTCCCGGCTGTCCATCTTCTTCAGGTACTGGTATACCAACTTCTCCTTCTCCTGGGAAGTGTCGGCGTCCAGCAGGGCGTACTCCAGCTGGGTCTGGGCGGGCAGGAGCCCCGCCAGCCCCTCCGCCGCCATGACAGCTCCCGGGCAAGCCCAGACAGGTCGCTGTTTACCAGCCTGCTGTTTCACCGCCGCACATTCGGCACGTCTCTCAAGGACAGCGATGAAAGCTGTGATTAATAATAATAATACAAACAATAAGAAAACCTAAGCACGAACATGCAATGCCTCGTTTATTAAAGCGAGACCTTCTCACTCATGGCGCGCTCTCACATAGTTTCGAAGTTCACAGAAGCATATTCGTGAAGAGAATCCCCAGCGGTGATTCCAGCTCAGCAGATTCTACACAATCCACTTTTCCAGCCCTGTTCCTTTTTTCTATTTGTAAGTGGAGCAGATATGAAGACCGAGTAATATCGCGACAAGTACCAAGCAAGGCACCAATAATCTGAACTGTAGATTTTTTTTAGAGGGAGAATATTATGAAATATGCGGAAGGCTGAGCGACAGCCGCCGTGACGAAGCTGCAGAAGCGAATGCGTTGCCCCGGCGGGAAGGGCTGAGGAGGTGCGGCCGCTCGGTATCCCGGTAGCGGCGGGAAGCTGAGGGGCGGCAGCGAGAAGCGGCGGCGAGAGGCGGCGGATGCCCTCCATGCTCACGGGAGACCCCGAGCAGGCGGCAGCCGTCCGCGGTGGGATCTCAGCGCAGGAGGGGAGCGCGGCCCGAGCGGCAGGCCCAGGCCGGTGTTGGCCTTCTCCGTCCTGTGACTCCCGACAGCGGTCCTGCAGCTGAGCCCTTCGTCGATTTCGTTTAAGATCACCCCCACCTTGGGGCAGCGAGGTGGCAGTCAGGGAGCGGGGCTGGGGGGGCTTCACTTTCCTAGGGGCGGGCCTGGCTGGGCGGTTAGGTGGGGAACGCTGAGAGAAATGACTCACCTTGAGAATCGTGCTGTATCTTATTTGAGCTCCTTTTAAACAGCTTATTTTGCTGTTTAAAAGGAGTAATTTCTAGTATTCAGAGGGACGATCATTAAATGATTTTTAGCATTCACCATGCTTCAGTCCCATCACGGACTGCTGTATGGTTTGTGGCGCAGTGCTGCATTTTCAAAATGAATTCAGGTGCTTTTCTTCAGATAGAGAGGAGATGGAAGAGAAAGCATATTAGTGGAGGGCATGATACATTTGTGAACTGTTGCTTAAAAGAAAGGAGAGTAATTCCTGCGTTGCCATGTCTGATGGTACCACATTGGAAGAGGACATTTGGGAGTACAAATCGATTAGGAAGAAAAAGCATGAGAGTAATGCAGAAAGCATCTCTACACCTGTGCAGACAGTAAGTGATGGCAAGTGCAGACCAAAAAGGAAGACAAATAGAAAAAGAAAAAAGTCTGTAGAAAAAACTGATGCCCTTCAGAAAACTGATCAGGTGTCAAGGCCAAACGAGGATGCAGATCCATGTAAAGATGACAATAGTGTGCACTCCCAGGAAAGCACGAGCAGCCTCACGAACCAGAGCTCACAAAATGCAAAGGCTGTTTATGACGGATTCTGCCCAAGCTGCCAGATGCCTTTTTCTTTGCTATTGGTCCAGACACCTCGATGGCATGTTGCTGAGTGTTTGGATACGCCAGGATCCAATGAAAAAGGTACAGAGTAAGAAAAAAGCCTTCAAGGGGAAATTTAAAAGGCTTCTCACATAATATTGCTGTAAAACTTGGGGTTTCATATTTAGTTCAAAGTCTGAGAGGGTTGTTGGTATGATTTTTAGAATATTTTTACTGAGCATTTATCAGGACTATTTTTGTGTGAGATTTTCTGTTCTTTGTGAAGAGCATGGGAGTCTGGCGTGAATAACTTGCGTCATAACCGAATGTCTGTAGAGCAGTGACAAAGACTTGTGGTTGTTCAGCGAGCTCAGGTTTTAATAGTTTATTGAAGAAATTGAAGATGCATACCGTTTTAAAATAATGGAGCCAGTTTCAATTGCTAAGTCAATGTCAGCAAAAACCCTCCTTCAGTTAAGAGGGTTCTACTTCTGACTATGAATTCCTTTCTCTTTAGGTATAAATCTTATTATCCTGTATCCATGTCGCTGTATAATTTGTCCAGTTGTGTATGGATGGCTAAAATCTATTATGCTAATTTATTGGTCTATTTACCAGTACATTACTAAAATATACCAGTACAGTATATTTAGAACTTTTGTAAAGAATTATACATGATCATTCCTGTATCATATTGACAACATGAATTTGTTTTGAGTTCGGTTCAAGAGGAATAAAACTTATGCATTCCAGTTGCTAGTTTCCTGTGGGGAAATACCAGGTCCAAACAGATTCAGGTATCCAGTTTATGTGTAGATGAGGCCCTCCGTGATACGGTTTAGTGGTGGTCTTGGCAGTCCCTGGGGTAAATGATTGGAGTTAATGATCTTAAAGGTCTTTTCCAACCTGTTTGATTTATATGATTCTATGTTCTTAGCACACCTTGTAGCTTTTGAAACAGCATACAGTGTGGAAGCTTGAGTAAAGGCTCTTTTAGGTATCAGAGTCACTTTGCTTTTTATATCTTTGTAAGTTTCATTGAAGTTTCTCCTTCAAGAATGAAAATAACTTAAATTCACTACAGCTTAAGTACTTTAATCCTGAGTTTGGCAGCAGTTTAAGATAAGGCAGATGGTTAACACCTCTTTTCCATCTTCCATAATTAACAGGTGAAAAAAACCCTCTGATTTATTGATATATTCACCTTAAAACCCTTCCACAACAGGCCAGCAAACTCTCAACAAAACATGCCTAGGGAATAGCCACAGATTTTTTGCTGAATATTCTTTCCACTGGAAACCATGAACTTTTTTTTTTTTTTTCCTTTAATATGTGACCCAGCAGGCAATTTGAAATTGAATTTCAGGCTGACTCAGAACCAAGATTTGGTTTATTTTGAAACATGTCTGCTGGCCATTTCTGGTGCTACTGCTCTGAGCTCATTGCTCTTATTGCATGTGAGACAATTCAAAACAAGAATCCATATGATTACATTACCACAATATTGAAACAGGGTTAGGTATTCATGTTGTTAGATCACTGTATTAATTCAGGCATAGTGCTGTATTAGCAACAGCTGTTTGGTTTTAGGTTGGAAGCATTCTTTCTAGCCATCTCAGGGCAGGATGTCATACTTCTTGTGCATTGTTCCCCTACAGTTGCATTTATAAGAAATAGCTTTAAAATTGTCTCATGTGATTTTTAATAATTATGCCAACTATATTTGCAAAGATATTAAAATTACTTCTCTGTTTAACTTATTTCATAGAGTGTCCTGATGGTTTACTGTGCAATTCCACCATTCCATCTCACTACAAGCGTTACAGCCATTTTCTACTTGCAGCAAGCAGGGCCGGAGATTATTTTATAAACTCTTTGTCAAACACTTTGGAGGGGAAGATGACATGTTCTGCTGCTCCAAAGCTCAGCTGCTCCCCAGGTCAAGTAGAGCAAATCTCACAGGGTGAGAAACCATCTAAGAACATAAAAAATACCCCAAATGATGACTGTACATTGAAGGTTCAGAATTCACCACAAATGAAGTCTCTAAATTTAATCAGTGAAAGTACTTCCTCTTTTGCACATGTTCAGATGCCTCAAGAGACATTTCAGCATACAGAGACAACAGATAATAGTTGTGATTTTGAATTTTATGACTTTGTATCTGCTCAAGAAAGTGGAGCAGGAGAAGATTTGTGTAGTGAGAAAGATACAAGTCAGCTCAGTTTACTACAGTCAAAAGCAGACTTCAGTGAGTGTGAAATTTCTTACTCTCCACTGAGCACTTTTGAGGAAAGTGAAGAGGAAACTGAGGAAGAGAAGGTGAAAATATCACAAAAGAAATTATTCAGAGACTGTAACTCTGAAGATGAAGACTGCAATTCTGTGATGTTTAAAACATTTGATGGATTTCTCTTACAGCAGAAGCCTCAGTATGAACATACCAAACCAAGAGATTCCATAATTAAAAACAAACACTGTGCAGAAGTTAAGCTATTGGACCCTCTAGATCATGGTGTAAAAACTGTTTCTCAGAGTCACAGGAAGTTTCGTAATTCAGCATATGTAGATCATCAGGAAGAGATACTAGCCAATGGAGCCTCTTCTCCTCTTAAGTGGGAGAAGGCTGAAGAGCCTCAGTTAATTTCCTCTGCTGCTAAATCATGTCATATGGAATCAAAAGGTACTGGTGCTTGTGCTTTGGATTCTGAATACTTGAGTTTTACTGAAACCTCATCACTGCTAGCCAAAGAAGGTGCTAGGTCTCTTCTGACTCAAAAGAGTAATGATTTGAGGGAGCCAAGTGACATTTTAACTAATGCAGATAAAATGCCTTCCAATGCAGTTGAAAAAACAGCTTGGCAGGAGAGTTTGCAGTCAGTAGTGGAGAAAGAAGGAAACTCTAATACAGCTGCTGTGTGCTTTCCCAGCCCCAATTCTAAAACAGTAACATCTCTTTCTGTAGGAAGTAGGAATGCCAAATACAGTCCTGCTAAAGAACTCAAACAAATGGACATTGGTGTTTTTTTTGGGTTAAAACCCAAAGTAAAAGAGGAAAGCAAAGAAGAGATATGTTTGGGTGAGGGAAAGCAGGTACCAAGTTCAGCAAGTCCCAATGGGAAGAGGCCCAGACAGGAAAAAAGGAAAGCTGAAGGGTCTGTGGAAGATGTAACAGCAGTTACTGAAAGTTCAACAAAAAATGGAGCCTTTGCAGATGTAAGTTATGGTGGCCAGCAAAGGTGGAGAAAAAAGTTTAAAGTATTATCTACTGCAGATGAAGGAACAAGAAAAAAGCACTGCCCTTTCTACAAGAAGATTCCAGGTAAGAGAGAACTGTTGCTTTTTGTACAGGTTAATTTTGGCTTGAGCGTTGGGTTGTTTTTTTTCCTAAATTTAGACTTCAGTATTCTACACTTTTCATAACCATTTAGATTACAGCGCATAATTTCCTTCCTCATTTCTTTCCTCCATCTGAGTTGACAAAATCTGGTGTAGGTGCAGATCTCCAGAAGAAGGTGTTTGCAGAACCAGAGTTAGCAATGGCTGAAAACAGTGAAATAGTTATCGCACCAAAATGTGTTCAAGGACTGACTTCTGAATGGTTTTGCTGCAGCAAAAAACAGTTTGAAAAGATGGATCTACTTTCTTAAATAATTTTGAATATATCTCTTGTTAATATTCACTCTTAATGCCTGAATTTAATCTTTTTCATTGCTTCAGTTGTTCCTGAAAACAGGGCTGTCAATAGCAGTTATTTCCTTACACTAATTTGAAAGAATTGAGTTCAATTTTATATTTGAAATTCAGTAGTATTAGTTATATGATTTACTACAACCGTGAAAGCAAAGAAATGAAAACCAAGCAGATGAGTTTAGTTAAGGAAACAGAGAAGAATTTACCAGAATCTCCTCAAGCAGTTACATAAATTACATGCTGATGGATCAGTGGCTTAAAGAGCTTCAAATCCTCACAGTTCTGTTTACCATCAAAGATTGTCTTAGTCTTATGGAGATACTTGAGGAAGCCAAATAGAAATGTATTAGTGATCCAAAGTTCAAAGCTTGAAAACTGATATATAAGTTTTTGTGGGGCTACACCAATATCATGGCTTCTATAGGCTTAGAGAATTTTCCACATATAATAACTTTCAAGAGCAGGCTCCTATGGCTACAATGCAATTTTGAAGTTGTTTTGTTGCAAACTGTATTATCTTTGTTCTAAATTTTGTTATGCCATTTGAAGTCTTTTTGACTGTATCTTCTGTTTCGCTAATAATGCATATTATCCTAGTGGCCTGGGATAGTTCAGCCTCCCTGAGGTTTTGAGTCTGGTACCTCTCAAACACTTGGTCATTTTTTTTGGTTTATGATTTTTAATTAGCAGACTGCTATGTTGTTTTTGGAGTTGCAAATCCATGAAGCTCTAACCTTAAGTAGGTAGAGCCATTGCTGATTCTAGAAGATCTGGAAATACTATGTTACATAAAATGAAAAAATATTTGAGTGCCACCAGATGAATTAATTCTGTGTGCTATTTGGTGGGCTTAAGAAGGTGTGAAAGGACCATCTGTCAGTATGTTTGCCTTCAAAACAAATATATTTGCAGAGAAAAGGGCTGTCTTCTATCCAGCTCTCTTTATGCACCATCTTTATACAAACAACCTCACTGAAAGCATACAATGGCAAATCAGTCACGTTTCATCTCAGCAGATAGATTTGAAGCCCCCGCATTACCTGCTTCATAATTCCACTGGCTGATGGGAAGCTGAACATGAGCCACTTCAGTGTGTGCTCACAGCCCGGAAACCAAGTGTCCTGGGCCACACCAAAGCATGACCAGCAGATCAAAGGAGGCGATCCTGCCCTTCTGTTCCCATGAGACCCCTACTCGGAATACTGTGTGTAATTCTGGTGTCCTCAGTGTAAGAAGGACATGGAGCTGTTGGAGCAAGTCCAGAGGAGGCCATGAGGATGATCAGGAGGCTGGAGCACCTCCCGTATAAAGACAGGCTGAGAATGTTGAGGCTGTTGAGCCTGGAGAAGAGAGGGCTGCTTGGAGACCTCCTAGAAGCCTTCCAGTATCTGATGGGGGGCTATAGGGATGCTGGGGATGAACTGTTCTTTAGGGACTGTAGTGATAGGACATGGAGTAACAGGTTTAAACTTAAACAGGGGAGGTTTAGCTAGGACGTAAGGAGGAAGTTCTTTACTGTGAGGGTGGTGAGGCACTGGAACAGGTTGCCCAAAGAAGTGGTAAATGGTTCAAGGCTGGGTTGGACAGAGCTTTGGGCAACATGGTTTAGTGTGAGGTGTCTCTGCCCATGGCAGGTGGTTGGAACTGAATGGTCTTAAGGTCCTTTCCAACCCGAACCGTTCTGTGATTCTACATATTAGCACATTTTAAGAGGATTATTAAATGTAGAATCATTGAATAATTGCAGTTTAATTGCAAAATGTTGTTTTGTGAGCACTCCATCCCTGGCAGTATTCAAGGGCAGGTTGGACAGTGCCTTGGGTGGCATGGTGTAGTGGGAGGTGTCCCTGACCACAGCAGGGGGGTTGGAACTAGATGATCTTAGGCTCCTTTCCAACCCTAACTATTCTATGATTCTAGGCTGTAGTTACCTGTTTTATTTTATGTGAAGATAGTGGTATTAGATTTTAATCTACATGAACTTTCAGAAATACCAGCAGAATGTAAGTAAATATGTTTCATTTGCTTCAGCAGTTGCCATCTGTGTATGATGCCAGCTGAACAACAGGTATCTGGGAGGCCTGTGAAAGTCTGTGTGTGGACACTTTGTTAAATTTTTATTTAGTAAGTGAAAATCTTTATTGTGACTGACTCATGCACAAACCATGCTCATGTTTAAATGGCTGCTTCAACTGCGTGCAGTGTAGCTGTGTTACCTTTTCATTTGGAAGAAAAAGAAAAAAGGAACATCTACTTAAAAACTAGTTCTGAACTATGCAGGTTTGCTGACTGGCTTCACTTCCCTTTTTGCTTTAGGAACTGGTTTTACAGTTGATGCCTTCCAGTATGGAGAAATTGAAGGCTGCACAGCTTATTTCCTTACTCATTTTCACTCCGATCACTATTGTGGGCTGACAAAAAACTTCATGTTTCCTATCTACTGTAACAGGGTAAGATTTTCCAAGATGACTGGGTATTTTGAAATCCCTATGCAACTATAATCACTTTTATAGTGGTGAAAGTAAACAGGTCAGAGGTTCCTCTGTGTCCTGTGCTTCAGCCTGCTGAATTGTTAAGGCTGCTGTTAGCTGTCATATGTCCAACCAGCTGTTCTTTACCTGTAACATGGTGGGGCACCTTGCCTCATCAGCCTGTCCAGAACATGCATCAAAAAACTGTTCTTGATTTACTTTGGAAGTCTCCTAGAATGCCTGTGTTCTGTGTTGCCCTTCCAGTAGGTGTTGGGGTGACTGCAGTCCTCTGTCATAAGATCCAGGGCTTGTGATGTGGAAAATTCTGTTGTTTAAAGAAGGTTTTACCCAGCCCCTCTTTTTGACTTGGGAGTCTGTAACAGATGTTATTCTCCCTTGTTTGCTTCCTTTCTGATTCCAGTCCATAACCTGTTGGTGGGCTTTTAAAGGTTACTTTTTTTAAGACAAGCTTTCTTTCAGTTTGCTTTTTGAGTGGTGAAATGCTACTGAAAGGCTTATACCCAGGATCTCATAGTTTCTCATAGTTTCTGTCTAAGCCAAACAGTCTGGCTTTGAGAGCTTTTGTTTCTAAAGTAAACAAAGGCTTTTTTTAGGTTTTGTTCCTATTCCATATTAAATCTTTTCCCTGTTGCAGATAACTGGCAATCTGGTAAAGAGCAAACTTCGAGTCAAAGAGGAATATGTCCACATACTGCCAATGGACACAGAATGTATAGTGGATGGGATCAAAGTGATGCTGCTCGATGCCAATCAGTATGTATTATTGCATTTGAGTGCAATATTTGTATGTATAGAATATTAAAGAGCTGTACATACACAGTTTTTATATTTTTAGATTTTTTAGGTTTTAGAGGATTTGAAAAAATAAAGGTGAAAATACTTCACATTCCTGAGCTGACTAAGTAACATGGCATTTTCGCTTTCAGAAATGGATTAGGCATGTAGGAGCCCAAATTTCTTGCAAGTAATTAGCTTCTGAAAGAGTTGAACTTTGAAGGAGAATAGGCTTTTTTGACCATTTTAGTTTAACTTCATTTTATTTGCTTGTAATAACTACCTAGTATTAGTCAGACATAGCTCCATAACCATTAAGTTTGTTGAGAGATTGAATGATTTTTCTAGTGGTCTGCACGCATTAATTTTTGGTCCCTACTTAGCAACATCTTACATTTGATTATCAGATATGTTAGGTTCCTGCAGCTTCAACTGAATGCAGTGAAATCCTCAGCAAAAAAGAAACGAGGTACTTTGGAATCCCAGGAGAGACAAAACCTAACCAACATTTTGAAAATTGGACTTTAAAGATAGACCTGTTTAAATCTGGAGAAAAATTTCTCCTGGATTTGGTGATAAAGGGTGAGATTTTTGTCCGTTATGCTGGCAATGTGTGGTTCAGTAGCACCAGATTTAACAGCCCTGTGCTGTGATGCCTCTTGGTGCCTTATTTGGCTATGGGTTAGGGGAAGAGTCCTTTCCCTAGAGTATATATTGTCACACAGGACTATGTCACAGCTGGTTTGAATATTGCTTATTGTATGATTTGTTTATAGTTAGAGATAAAATTCCATGAAGTCCTTTGAGAACCCTTTCTGGGAATGGAGAAAGCCTTGTTGCTTATGTAATCTGGACACTTCTCATTTTTCCTGTTTGTGTCTGTGATCCTCTGCTTCAGTTTAAAAGGCATATAAACCTTAGGTACAAAGTTCAACTTCTTGGAGAGATTACCAGTTCTGTCATTTGAGCTCTGATTCATGCCATTTGTTTTTGAGATTTCATTTATCTGTTATGGGTGATTCATGTCCAGAATAGTCCCACTCTGGTTTCCTAGTCTGAGCTCTTGCCCTTCAGACAGCTTTGGCACAGAACTGCAAAAGGCGCAGTGGATGCACTGTGGCCTGTAACAGAATTGTGTTTATAACCAGGGAATTCTGGATGGTGGATAGCGTTTAAAATCTGCAGATAGAATTTAAAAGGAAATGGTTCAGTAAGTCCTGCAGGAATGAAAATGTATCTGCAACAATGCAGTTCTCTTTCTCCTGAATAAGAGTGCTGTTTCCCCTTTGAATCAAGTATAGAACCTCAGAGATTGCAACAGAGACTGCATCTTTGTTGTACTAGAAGACAGAGGATCCCAAAAAGGCACTTAATACTTGATTACTGTTGGCTGTTTTTTTTTCCTTTTTTTCCATCTCATCTGAAAACTCAAGTCCAGCTTATCTGTGGCCATAAGATTAACTTCAAGATTCCTTTAGAAACCAGGAACTTCTAGTTAAATTGAGCTGCATAGTAGGTGTAATTTAAAATGCTGTTCTGTGCAGCTTCCTGCTACTTAACATAGTGTGGTATATCTCTTAAGACGGTTTATCAGTCTAGAGAACTAACACAATTTGTGTGGGGTTTCTTGTCTGTTACAGTTGTCCAGGTGCAGCAATGATCCTTTTCTGCCTACCCAGTGGAACTGTTATTCTGCACACAGGAGACTTCAGGGCAGATCCATCTATGGAGCGCTACCCTGCTTTGAGTGATCAGCAGGTTCACACCCTTTACCTTGATACCACGTAAGTTGTGTTGAATTCCTAGGGTGTTTTTTTTTTCCCAATATAACTCTCTTTTCAATTTAGTAAGCCTTTATATGGACCAAATAAATGTAAGTGTAAATGACTGACATAACTGTTTTAACACTTGTTAGCTCTATTTAGGGCTGAATAAAATGAGGGATTTATTTAAAGTCCATGTATGTCTAGCTTCCTTGTCTGTTATGCTGTTGTATGAGAGAATAGAAGTGGGTAGTAGAAAAGATGTTAAAGCATTTAGTGAAATGACATTGAGTGATATAAATTCTGGGTGGCAAAACTCAGAGCTGAACATTTCGTTTATGAAATAAGAGGTTCATGGAACACTTTTATGTGGATTCAACTCCATTGTGAAAAAGGGTGTGGGAGAATTCAAAGAGTAAAAGAATGCCAAATGATTCGATCAGTTGTCCAAGTTTTCATTTGACCTTTCTCTGACTCATGTATATAAAATTGTTTTTCTGTGCATGGTGACTAAAGCCCAGCTGCAGACTTTCCTTTCAGCTCCATATGTTTCTGCCAATGAATAATGCCTTATGGTATGGTTTGTGTGCATGACAGAAAATAGACATGAAGATGTAATTAGTAAGTGATACAAATATCTAACTTGAAAGAGCACTTGGTATTTATAGAGAAAAAATGCAGAACTTGATGTCAGTGGCAGACAAGTGAATAGTTGTAGAGAAAAGACTGATACACTCAATGTGGATTTTATTGCAGCAATTTCATCTGAGCTCCTCAGTTTCTAATAAATAGATTGTACATAGACAGAAATGCTGTAGAAGGTAACATCTTTCTCATTACTTTGTTATTACATGCATGCAGTTTTGAGAGCTTTCTTGGTGAATTCACATCCTTTATTTTGTGTAATGAAGTGGTGTTTCTTGTTTCCATGCTCCAGATACTGTAGTCCCGAATACACTTTTCCTTCTCAACAAGAGGTTATCCAGTTTGCTGTTAATACTGCCTTTGAGACAGTGACTTTAAACCCACGTACTCTTGTTGTCTGTGGCACCTATTCCATTGGAAAAGAAAAAGTTTTTTTAGGTATGTAAATAAGCGTACTGGATCCAAAAACTAAATACCTAAGTGTTGAAAGATATTTTCTTGAAGATTTAAAGGGTCTTTTAGTCGTGATGGTCAGGTATTGTGTGAAGGAATTAAATATGCTTAATAATCATACTGCTAGTATTTTATTTTCTAGTCAGTAATTTTAGCTTTCTGAAAGAAATCTTTCTGCCATCTTTACAACCCTCCCCTTACATACACAAGGCCAATCTGGAACCTATTTGTGCAGAGAAAACTGCTAATGGAAATTAAATAATAATAACAAAAAAAAACCAGAAAACGAGGTCTTTTTGACACTTTTGTTGTTAATAATTTCATGTAGTCAAGAAAAAACAAAGGATATAATTAAACTTCTATTCTGATAACAGATTTTCCTTCCAGTCTTCTGTTACGTGTTTTCCTGTTTATTTAGAGTCATCAGTTTTAATCAAAAACATTTTAACAAAGCATTCCCCAAACCAAAGAACATATTTTCTGATTTAATGAAAAACTTGTGTGCTATGCTTCACTTGGTTACAGCATTACAGAATCATTGAATCGTGGAATGGTTTGGGTTGGAAAGGACCTTAAAATCATCTAGTTCCAAGCACCCCTGCCATGAGCAGGGATGCCTCACCCAAGGGTCTGTCCAACCTGGCCTTGAACACTGCCAGGGATGGAGTATTCACAACTTCCTTAGACAGTCCATTCCAGTGCCAATACCATAGTCACAGTAAAGAGCTTCTTCCCTATATCCAACATGAACATCCCATTTTAGTTTAAACCCATCACTGCATATCCTATCACTACAGACCCTGATGAAGAGTCCCTCTCCAGCATCCATTAGGAACCAAATTGATTGCCGAAGTGTATACTCAAGAGCAGGGAGTTATTTTTCAGTAGTAAAAATGATCCAGTGATCCAAGCAAAAAAGTTAATTCTTACAATTTTCATTATCTGATTTCTTCCCAATTAATCTTAAAGCAATTGCTGAAGTTCTGGGCACAAAAGCAAGCATGTCCCGTGACAAGTACAAAACATTGC
Organism: Forpus xanthops; assembly: GCA_032466535.1. Taxonomy (NCBI): domain Eukaryota; kingdom Metazoa; phylum Chordata; class Aves; order Psittaciformes; family Psittacidae; genus Forpus; species Forpus xanthops. The sequence goes on along the minus strand of JASSUY010023726.1, from coordinate 15,129 downwards.
AGTGCTTGGAGTCAGCAACTGTGAATTCTCTCATCAGTATGGACTGGGATGGAACTTTGCTTCATATCCTTCCCATGATGCAAATTAATTTTAAGGTAAGTTCAGAACATGTACTCTGTGGATTATCCTGGTGGTTAATCTTACTCTTGGCTCCTGCGAGCCAGTGTTTTTTTGGTGCTTTGCAGCCTCATGTCAGATCATATTTATTCAGCAGAGTTTTGACATGTAGCAATACGTTGAAAATGAAATGCAATTAAACATTAATAACTGTCTCCAAGCATGATGCACAGAAAGTGTAATTTCACTCCAATGAGGGACTTGTACAAGATAAGACAAGGGCTGTTCAAAGGCTTGCTCTTTGCGGGCCTTTTTGAAGTAGGTTTATATAATGACTGCAGGATCTGTCCTATTAGCAATTAATAGGTTGTGACATGAAGTCACTCTTTGTAGCCTGTCTTTTACCTGGTATGACGTAGGTTAAGATTAAAAGGATTTTCTGCCTGTCAGTCTCTTTTTTGAGGCAGCCTCTGAACATGGCCACCTTTGTCTGGTGATTGGTAAAGGAATAAGGTTCTTCATGATCTTCTCAGTTCCATTTCCATGTACTTACAATCATATTTTCATCTTCTAAAAGAATAATTCTCTCTTCTTATCCTAGAATGATAGAATGCTTTGGGTTGGAAAGGGTCTTAATATTGTCTACTTCCAACCCCCCTGCCATGGGCAGGGATACCACTCACTAGCCTGTGTCACCCAAGGTTCTGTCCAACCTGGCCTTGAACACTGCTAGGGATGGAGCATTTACCACGTCTTTGGGCAGCCTGTTCCAGTGCCTCACCTCCCTCACAGTGAAGAACGTCTTCCTTTATAGGAAAGAATTTCTTCCTTCTAAAGGAATAATTCTCTTACCTTCTGTGCTGATGGTTTACATGGGACTAAGGATACTTGAAAATCAGTGCAAACTTGCACATAAACAAATGCACACATTGAGTGAGTTGAAGGACGCTTCATATAAACACGCATGCTTTAGCTTTTCCCACACAGAGTCTTCTCTGTAGCAAGAGCAAGTAAATCAGTTTATTTTAAGACATTGTTTCATATATGTTGACTTCAAATGCACATTTCAGTTGAGATTTGAGGCTGCGGCTTTTTGGTGAGAGTTTTTGTGGGAATTTCTTCCCACAAAAGTAAGTAAGTAGTTAGGAAAGGTGACTGATTCCTGGGGGAAATATTTTTCTATAAAGACTGTAAAATGCAGAATGGCATTAAGGGAAAGCAGGAGGCTGGAGATTAAGTATAACCTGGAAGAAAAACAATGATTGCTTACACCTTATGGACTTGAATTCATTTTCCTGCTTACTTCAAGCCTGCTGTGCCATCTCAAGCAAATCCTTCAGAGCAAGATGGTATTTAGCTGCAGGACCAGACAATGTCAGAGTTGACCTAAAAAGGAGAAAAAGAGGCTTTATGATTTGGATGGGAGCTGCAGGAGATGGAACTTAATATCTTAATGTTTTAACATTGTTCTATAATCTTTTCCATGGTGGGGCAGAAAATGAGTAATGGGAACGTGTATGGATTTATTTTTAACTTGTGTTGTCTTAAACAGGAATATATTTGAGTTTCTTCTGCAGATTTTGGGGTTCTTATGTGATTCTGCTGTCATGTGTCCCACCATGTATGGTGTACTCACATAGCTGAGCTTTTATGCAGAGGGTGTGATTATACCACAAGGATGTCTGGACAGCCTGGCTTCTCAGAGGCAGTTGTGTCATGCAGGGTCTTACCTCTGAGAATAGGAGATTCTAGACAAATCTAGAACGTGCTGGAAGTGATACTTGGACCATAGAAAGGACCAGGAAAAATTAAAGGCACAGTCATCTAGTGGACAATGTGGAGAATGTTAAATGCTTAAAGATGAGTTCCTGTCTTATTTCTACTCAGCATCAGTAAATAGGAATGTAGAAAAAGCAGTATTTTTAAGAATACATTATCTGATCTCTTGCAGTCTCGTTATAGTTAAAGAATGATGAATTATATCATCCTGTCTGTGCAGACCATGCAATTTCTGGTGCCAGTTCCATGGAGCTGGCTGAATTACACTGGGTGTTTTTTTTTAATTACTGGCTAATTACTGGGGAAGGCAGAATTTTTTAGTGATCCTCATTACTAAATGCCAATAGCTTCATTATCCTCTGGGTCTCTCCTACCTCTTCTGCTTTATTTGATCCCATAGTCCTCCTCAAAAACCACAATTTACTTCTTAATTTGGGCTAACTTCCTGTCTGTGCAGATTTGCAGCTGAAACTACAAATCCATTAAATCCTTATGGGAAGATTCTCACCCGAAAACTTGGATTCAGTTCTTATTTAGTAAACTGAGTACATCTGTGATCCTGTAGAATGCAAATAGCCAGCCCCGATGGTATATTATATTATCCCCCAGAAGCCACAGTTTTATGCCCTATTTTTCTTTGTCATGCTCTTTACTGATAGAACCCCCCCCCAGCCTTGTCTGTGCTGCATGTTTGACAGTTCTAGTAACAATGAACATATTTGTACCAGCACTGAGGTGAGGTTTTCAGAAGTGCCTGTGATTGAAATGCACAAATCATTTTTTAATGACCTTGAAATTGCATCCTTAACATAAATGTTGTACACTTGATTTATAGCAAAATGTGAAAGCAGATCAGCATTGGTTAATATAATAGTCATAGTATTTGAAGTGCTGTATTTAGATTTCATTAGAGCAAAGGGAACAAATACTTCAATTATTACCTGAAGTTGTGTTAATCTTCCAAAAATGAAGTATGAAGGAGAATTTGACTGCTGCAGTTACATTTGTCATCTAGTGAGGGCTGAACATTTTCAATGTATTGAGAGTCATGGCAGCCAGCCACAATTCCTGTTGCTGAATGAAATGTATTGTGGTTGGGTCTTTTGTGGTTTATGTGCCTGGTTTGATGGATTCTGTATGTTGCTACTGGATGTTGTACTGAAGGTACCATCAAACGTGGCAGTGTTACAGCAGCTTTCTGCTTCCCTGCTTAAGTTTTCAAGTGTCTGGCAAGTCAGTGACATGTTTTAGTGGTGGTCTTGGAAGTGCTGGGATAATGGTTGGACTTGATGACCTTAAAGGTCTTTTCCAATCTAGCTGGTTCTATGATTCTATGACTCAATCACAGCCTGCCTATCCCCACCTTTTGTTGACCAGTCTATGTTTTGTATTCCTCTTCTAGCTGCTGATATGAAGTTCTGTTTTGAGTTCTGTAAGCTTGTAGGGCTTTCAGATGGAGACCGCACCTTTAAGGTTTTGTACAGGACACATGCAACTGATTTTCTCTTTTTACAATAATACTGAAATAATACTGTTTGAAATAATACTTACTTCACTTTATCCAGGAATAAGACTGTGCCATCCTTACGCTTCCCTTTCATCCTTTTCCAATCGTAGCTTAACATTGAAAGCTAACTTAACCAATTTGGAAACTTTGTCAAGTTCACTTTTTTTTTCTAGAGGTAGTTTCGTTCTTATCCTCAATGGAGATGTAGTAAAATGTGGTTTAGTGCTCAGAGCCATGTGCTGTACTCAACTAATGCACAGCTTGCTGTGATTTTTTGGGGTAGCTTAATGAACTCTAAGCACTTCTGGGCATAAGCAGATGTCAGGATCTCAGTGGCACTTTAAACTAGATGATTCTACACTGAAGCAGACTTTCACCATCTTTTATCACCACTCAGCTGCCAGAGTGCTGACCTCCAGCTGAGAGGAAGAAACGGATGATTTGGGGAGCATCATCTGTAAGAGGATGTGGTAGTGCCTTACATATTTTGATCTGCAATACATAGCCATTAACATGGGCTTATTCAGATGAAGCAATTGAAATCCTAAGGTACAAGGTGCTCTGCAGATGTGAACATTTATCACTAATAATTCCAAAGTAGATGTTATTTATGTTAAAACATGAAAATAAAGTTTAGTCCGAAGTCTATCCATCATGAAACTTCCAACCTTTAGAATAAAGAGTTATTTAATGGCATTCAGTATATGCTGTGTTCTTTTCAAAGGGCTTGAAAGATCACTTGAGTAAGTTTTCTGAGAATTTTGATCACATTCTGGCTTTCAAACCTACTGGATGGACCTACTCTGATTCATGCTTTTCTCTGGCGGATATCAAACCTCAGACAAGAGGAAACATCACCATATACGGTATAAGTGTGGTAAAAATGCACTTTGTGTGGCTGCTTTTTGTATTTTTATTCTGGAAGCTCCAACTGTTCTTGTAATCAATGCTTTTTCTGATAGCTCCTTAAGAAACGGAACAGATGGTCTCTCCAGGAGAGAGACCATGAAGTGGAGTAATAGAGAGTCAGTAAATGCAGCTTTTTACATATATTTTAATCCTTTCCTTCTCATGCAGATAAAGGCTTTTATCTGATATAGGTAGAGACTTTCAGGAGTAAAGTCTTGGTCTGGCTGATGCTGGTAGGTGGCAGTGCAGTTCCAGAGCCAAGATTCCATTCTAAACCTTACTCATTTGTGGGAGGCTATGGGGCTTCCTCTCAGATCACCCACCTCTTGGTGGGTGGAGTTAAATGACAGTCATTTAACTAAGTGCATTTGGTGTCGCTCAGTTTGCACTGATAAATGACTCAGTAACTTAATACAAGGTAGGTTTTCCAGAAGGAAAATCTGGGGTTTCATTTGGCTTTAGCTATAAACTTTAAATCTCAAATTGTAATTAAAAATAGCTGTAAGGCTTGCAACAGTATCCTGGCAAGGAGCTAAGCAGACTGATAGATTGCTGTGATGTGTTTCATTTCAGGGATTCCTTACAGTGAGCACAGCAGTTATCTGGAGATAAAGCGGTTTGTGCAATGGCTGAAGCCACAGAAAATCATCCCCACTGTGAATGTTGGAGACTGGAGAGCAAGAAGCTTGATGCAGAAGCATTTTAGAGACTGGATGGTTGAGGGCAGTGGGCATAAATAGATATAAAGAAGAATGTGTATTTTAGAGGAGGTGGGCTGGAGTGGGAGCTGTGAGTTCCTGTGTGTTTTATTTAACTCTTTTTTTCCATGGAGCTTTCTTTAGGGAGGATGAAACTGCCATTCTCCTGAGAAAGCTGAATTTGCATTAAAAAAAGGCACTTTGCATCCTCATGTACCTACTGCTTATTTTTAATACAACTCACTAACTTTTTTACAACTACGTATCTCAGGTTAGTTTTATCTTACTCTCTTCTCCCAATTCTTCGTTTTCCTCACATTTTGGTGATACCCAGATGTAGCTGCTGGGGAAGAAACCACCACCAGGTTAATCATTCCTAAAAAGGTACGATTGTAATAAATGAGACTGTATTAAGCTCATGCCACATGCTGTCAGTTCAGGCTTCAGAGAAGCTGGTTTCATGGGGCAGACCTAGCTATTGCGATTCAAATCTTGTAAACAAATTGTACCTTGTGAAAGGGCTGGCCTCAGCTCTTGCAGCGTATATACTCCACAGAGTGCTTTTTATAAAAAGATATTTGTACCTACTCAAGAATTTCTGATGTTATTTAATAAAGAACTCCCATGAAGCTTGTGTGCTCTTTCTGAGCAAAATGCATTTCTTTTCAGCTGCTGCTCTTGAGAAACATGTCCTGTAGTATCTGTGGTGAATGTGCTGTATGTGTCGTTCTTGCATCCTGGTAGTGGTAGCTCTCAGCACGTGCTCCAAGCACAGAATCATAGAATAGTTAGGGTTGGAGATGACGGTAAGATCATCAGTTCCAGCCCCCCTGCCATGGGCAGGGATACCTCAACTAAACCATGCCACCCAAGGCTATGTCCAACCTGGTCTTGAGCACTGCTAGGGATGGAGCGTTCACAGCTTCCCTGGGCAACACATTCCAGTGCCTCACCACCCTTACAGTAAAGAATTTCTTCCTCAGGTCCAATCTAAACTTTGCCTGTTTAAGTTTGAACCCGTTACCCCTTGTCCTATCACTATGGTTGAACTTCATCAGGTTGGCATCAGCCCACCTCACAAGCGTGTCAAGGTCCCTCTGGATGGCATTCCTTCCCTCTAGCTTATCAACTGACCCACACAGCTTGGTGTCATCAGCAAACTTGCTGAGGGTACACTCAATCCCACTGTCCATGTCATTGACAAAGATGTTGAACAAGACCGGTCCCAGCACTGATCCCTGAGGGACACCACTCATTACTGGCCTCCAGCTGGACATTGAGCCATTGAGCACAACTCTGTGTGCAGCCATCCAGCCAGTTCTTTATCCACCGAGTGGCCCACCTATCAAATTGATGTCTCTCCAATTTAGAGACAAGGATGTCATGCTGAACAGTGTCTAATGCTTTGCACAAGTCCAGGCAGATGACATCTACTGCTCTCCCCCTATCCATCAGTTCCCTAGCCCCATCATAGAAGGCCCCCGGATTGATCAGGCAGGATTTCCCCCCAGTGAAGCCATGCTGGCTGTCACCACCACCTTGTTGTTTTTATGTGCCTCAGCATGACTTCCAGGAGAATCTGCTCCAAGATTTTGCCAGGCACAGAGGTGATGCTGACTGCTCTGTAGTTCCCTGGGTCATCCATTTTCACCTTGAAAATGGGGATTATATTTCCCTTTTTCCAGTTGTCGGGAACTTCACCTGGCTGCCATGATTTTTCAAGTACAAGGGACAGTGACTTCGTTTCATTTGCCAGCTCCTTCAGGACCCATGGATGAAGAGATTTTTCTTTGTGGAAGTGCCAGTGGCACATTTGGGATTGCAGGGCAGTTTTGTTCCTCGCATTCTGAAGAAACAAGGTAAGTACCAATTTGGCAGCAGAAAGGTAAGTTTCACTTTGTATTTTTTTCCTCTTGAATCCTACCACCTAATCAGTGCAACTCTTTCTGTATCTTATGAGTAATCATGATGCTGAAGTATGTGTTTGCATGCAGGCATACTAGTGTAATTTTAAACACTAAATTGATAACTGCCCCAAGCTTCCAGGACTTAGAAAAGTTCCATCATACATAAAGTCATCCCCAGCCCCCGGGAACAGCTCATCTGGAGCCTTCGATGCCATTTTTTGTTGAGGAAACATTTCTTCCATGACCAGTGTAAGTATTAACAGCTCCTTGTCTCTATGTGATGCGCTTTGCACCATCAGGTATCTGTGGGGTTTTTCTGTCTTCTGAGAGAAGCAGCTGTGAAACTGATGGGGAAAAGTTCTTGCACTCATTCGTAATTCTCTCAGTGCATTCACTCAGCTATGGCATTGTTAAATGCTTCTGTTCAAATTAAGCAGTTAAAGGAATCAGAAGTTCTTCTTTTCCATAAGGCATTACACTAGTTAGCTGTCACAATAACTGTTGGCTGTCCTGGATTGGCATGCTCATTCCTAGGATTCCGCTCTTTTTTGGAGGACATTTGTGAAAAACTGTCTTTTACACCCAATGCAAAAACCAAACCTGAATTAGTGCCTTGTATGAGTCGGAGCAAATTTGGGGATTTTTTTTGGCAAGCAAATGCTTCCAGGATTTGAATCGTTAAGGAGTTACTGGGGGGATTTGGCCTTCCAAATCTTTTTCCTGACTAACTCTGCACCAAGTATGAGGGCCTGGAATAAACACCTGGAAGTCAAAACCTTAATAATGGCTCTGATATCAGCTTGCTTCCTTCCATAGGTGTATTTTCAAGAATGAATATTCCTGCAGAAGGTGAGCATGTGTACGGGATCCCAATGTGCTGCTGCTGTTGCAGGTTTAGTAGATAGGTTCAGGACCTGCTGCCTCTATGGCTCTTTGTGCTGCTGGTTTCTACTATTACCCTGATTGAAGGGTTGGTTGGGTTTTATTTCTTCTAAAAGCAAACTTATTTCTGTAACTGACCACAGAAATGATTTATCTTGGCAGACACTGATGTTGGCATCTGCTGGAGTGACCCAGTTAATCCTGCCCTGATGTGGAGCAGATGGTGATAGGCTCACTTCAGCCAGCAAAGCAGAATGGCTTTTGTGCTGAGGTCTGTTTCCAGTCGCCTGCTCTGCTGTAGGTATTCCTGCATCAGCCCACTGGTTCCTTTCATTCTTCCCTCCTCCTGGTTTGTATTTGCACTTCTACCAGCTGTTTTCTTGTGGGCAGGCTTGAATTCTGCAGCCTCATGTTAGGAGATGTCCATGTTACCCAGGAACATGGCCTCCTCTGTGCGCAAAGGGCTTTTCAGAATCCAAACCCAGGAAGATATTTTATTTTTATTTTCTTTATTGTGAAGGAAGAAGGTCAGTAACAGGATTAGATTGCGTAGATTGCCTAGGATGACACATAAACAGATGTGGAAAACCATTGATCTGAACAAGGATTTTGTGGGAAGACCTGTTCACTTGTCCAGGCTGTTCCAAGGGAGGGCTCTCTGATTGCAGTGGGTTAAGCCCTTTAGGGAAGACAGACCTATGATCTCAGAACCATAGAATGGCTTAAGTTGGATGGGACCTTAAAGCTCGTCCAGTTCCACCCCCCTGCCATGGGCAGGAACACTTTCCACTAGAGTAGGTTGCTCCAAGCCTCATCCAACCTGGCCTTGAACACTGCCAGGAATAGGGCAGCCACAGCCTATCTGGGCCTCACAGGGAAGAATTTCCTCCCAATATCTAATCTAAATCTCCCCTCTTTGAGTTTAAACCCACTCCCTATCACTGTCCTATCACTTCAATGGCCTCGTCCAAAGCCCCTCTCCAGGTTTCTTGTAGCACCTTTAGGCACTGGAGCTTCTCTAAGGCCTCCCTGGGGGTCTTCTCTTCTCCAGGCTGAACCAGCCCAGCTCTCTCAGCCTGACTCCAGGGCAGAGCAGCTCCAGCCCTTAGACCATCTGCTTTGCTAAAGTAGGTCCATGCGCCTCTTTTGTTGGGAGTCCCAGAGCTGGATGCAGTACTCCACATGGATAAATCTAATTTCAGCATTACTGCTCAGGTGTAATCAATTGGGACTTGGAAGAGGCTCCACTTTTCCTAAGGAGTGGACATTTTTTCAGTCTTTTGGCACTGTTAGCAGTTTAGCTGCATGTGTGGAAGCGTTTGGGAATGTGATTCAGCAGAGTGGCTCTAACTACAGCAAAAGTACTGTTTTTCCCAAAGTCAATAGACAGGAATCATCAGAATAGATTGGGTTGGAAGGGACCTTCAAAGGTCATCTAGTCCAATCCCCTTGCAATGGGCAGGGACTTTTTGAGATAGATCAGGTTGTCCAGAACCACATCCAGCCTGGCCTTGAAAGCAGACTAGACCAGAGGCCTTTGGACAATGGGATCAGGAGTCAATCTGTGTCCTTACCTTCACATCAAATGAGTGTCACATACTGACAAAGATAATACCAAGTTTTACAAAAGCAAGACAGGCCTCTGAACATCCCAGAAGCTGTTCTAGTTTGTCTGGTGCTGACAGGCTCAGGGCAGAAGGCAAAGCAAACGAAAGGGGCAGCTGTAGCACTCACTTGATCAGTGCACAGAACGGTCTTCAAAGCCAACCACTCCAAAGAATCACTTTGTATTTCCCATCAGGGCTCCTGCTCTGATTACATATCTCCCCAATAGGCAGATAAATGAGCTAAAAGCAACCCCAGTTGAAAAGGGAAGGGGGGGAATGGGAAGAGGAGGAAAGCAGCTCACTTGCTGTGCTGATTCAGGCTGGCTGCAGTAAATGAGAGCAGCTTCCTGCAGCCATGGGCCATGAGCCATGGGCCTGAGGAGGTTTCTAGGAAGAGTTCTTCAAGGTGCTGGGCATCTTTTTAAGCCGTGATGTGAAATAAGGATTGGCAGTATCTTGGAGTGGGGAAAGGAGCCAAGATGTCATGGGGATGCTTAAAGCATTTTTCTGATCTCATCAAACCCATCTACTCCTACATGCTTCGTAAAGGCTGCTGAGATATACTGCCATTCGAGTTTCAGATCGTGTAATTTCACATACACCCTTCAAGCACTCAGAGTTGGATTTTTACTGAGCCTGTGTTTTGAATTTGATGACTGTTTCAGGGGATTACACAGGAGGGTTGTTACTGTGTCAAGGTGAAGATGCAGTTACTGTCTTACTGTGTTTTCTGTGTCTGGTGAGTTTCTTTAGTAGGGGACAAAAAGCAGGGGAGTTCTGAGAGCAAGAGAATGCAACCCAAACTTCCCCATCCTCTATTAGCTACAGCATTCATTTCAGCAAGTGGAGTCAATAGCGGAGATTCATGTATTTTGGATTTACAATGAGGTGATGCAACCCTTTGAACAGCCACCATTCCAACTCACCTGTGTTTGCAGAACACTCAGTGCGTGTAAACCACACAGTATCTATGGGGAAATAGGACAGGGATGAATGAAACCCACAGGAGCCTCGGCAGAGCTGCATCCGCAGAGCAGAGCCCTGCCCTGCCTGGATGCCGCCTGTTTCCCCTCTGCTCTGAACCTTTACCCACTGCCGTACAACGGCACCTTGTTATCAAACCTCCAGCAAATGCTTTGGCAGGGAAGAAGCTTTTCCACTCTGTCACATCTGCACCGGTATCTCAGAGCAGATAGTGACTTGTTTGTGCCAGTTTCCGATGAGTACTTACATAAACCAAACAGGTTTTAAAGCCCTTAAGCTTTCCCATTTGGCATTTGGATTTAACTTTATTCTCCTTTCCTTCTGTATGTTGTATTGGATGATAAGGATGGAAGAGGAAAAAAATCACTGTCTCGGGGTAGAAGATACCAACAGGGCACCCGAGGTCAAGGTGACACGAGGACACAAAGGTGAAAGGGTGACTTTGGAGCTGAGTTCTGCAAGATCAGAGCTGCCGTGAGGTTCTCCATGCCCTGGCTCTGCTGGCGCCCACCAGCTGCCCATTACCTTCCTCGGTGTGCAGGGACAGTAATTTCAGTGAGCTGCTGTCAGAAACAAGGTTCATTTCTTCCGATCCCTCCAGTTGTCTGTCAGCTCCTAGCAGAGCTCTCCCCAAAAGCAGCACTGCCAGCAGCAGGATCTAACCCACTTCTCAGCTCCTCCTTTAGAGAAGAGATGGATTGAGGCATTTATCACAGCAGGCTTCCTCAATCACAGATAGGTTGAATTTCACTCCTTACTGAAGCTGTGGTGGTTGCTTGGCTCCCTGCCCCGCTCTTGGTCGTGTCTATTGCCTGAGCAAGGGAGGCAGAGCTGAAATCTGGCTCTTCGTGCTGCTACCCAGTGACCGAATGAGGAATTGAGCCCGGTAGCACAGCAGGAGCCTGGTTTTGATCCAGCACCTTCATGTCAGCCACAGCGCACCTCATTCCTCCCACGAACTCCTTAATGGTGCTTGTCTGATGCTTAACCTTAAGCTAATGTTTTGGGTTGTTTTGAATCACCAAAACCATATTTACAGCAAAAGACTCTGTTTTATCCCCTTTGACTTGATTCTTTTGTACCCCCAGTCCCTCTTGCTGCTTATAGCTATTCCTCATGACTCACTTTTCCTTCCTCTCTATTCTCCCCAGAGTTACCTTTCTACTACTGGGGATTTCTCAGAAGCATTATGCTGCCAGAATCCACCTCTATGCTTAGAAAGAGGAGCACAGGGGCATTTGCCTTTGGGTTTTGGATTTTAGGGAGGGTTTTGTGTTCAAGGTGTTTTTGTGTGCATGTGTGGTTTCTTCAGTTCTCGGGTTCATTGAAGACAGGCCTGCACCATGGCATTGTGGTTCTAGGTAAATGCTGTATAGAGCAGAGCTGCAACAGAGGGCTCTCAGGAAAGCCTGTCTCCACCTCCAGCTACTTGGCTGATCCAACTTTGATGCTGCTGAAAGAGGCAACAGCATCCTTGGTGTTCATGGCAGCAGCTGCTTCAGATATTCAGCCTACAATTACAGACTGTGTAATTATCTACAGCACTGCCTGGGATTGTGTGTGCTTAAAACTATTATGCAGCAGCAGTTTGTCTGGCACGATCAGTGTTGATGGCCTCTGCTGCTGGAAGTGGCAGGACCAGAGGTGGGGCTGGCTTGTGGGCTGCTCATCTGCTCACTGGCCACCTAGGAACTGCTTGCTGTGCTTTGGTCTTGCTTCTTATTTCCTTTAATCAGCTTTGCTAGCCCCATTTCCTTGCCATGAAGGACTAAATCAAACTGGGCAGGGGAGTAGAAGGAGAGCTGAGCTCTGGTCTCATACAAAGGGTTTGCTTGCTTTGTTGGCAGAGGTTGTTGAATTCTTCATAGCAGAGACCCCTGGGCTGGCAGCCTGCAACTAGGGCTCTGCATCAACACTTGGATGATGGCAACTGCAGTCATTCAGCATTTCAAAACAGATAAACACTACTGCTGGCCATGGTCTCAGCACCCCCAGTGACTGCTTAACTTCTGCACCCTCTACTGTTGATCCCTGGGAAACAACCCAAAACATCCCTCAGCACAGCTCTGGTTATGCTGTCAGCTCCCCAAACCTGAAGGTAGACAGTCCTGTGATTAAGGCTTTCTGCTGAGGTATCAGTGCACTCTTCTGCATTGCCAAAGTGGGCACCAAAGAAGTTCCCTTGTAAGTATTGGTATGTCTGCTAGTGAGACTTGGATACTGAAGGAGAAGATTGTCATAGCCCCTGCTCCGTGCCGCTCTTCATAAGCAGCACAGATTCAGGGTGAGCCAGTTCCCTGCAGGGGAGCATCACCTAATGTTCTCCTGTGGTGGTGCTGTCTCAAAGGTGACAGGCTAAGACACATCCCTGCAGGACATTCAGGATGGCTCCGAATGGGCACATCAGCATCCCTCCATACAATGGGGCTAGGGTCCCCAGAATACAGGTCTGATGGAGATGTTTCCAGCAGATATTCTGAAAGGGAAAGCAATTCACGGTGTTGAATATGATGCTGGAGATTGCATGCATTGATAAAAAGATAGTGTGATGTGTGTGTGTCTGAAATCACTTCTTGAGTTGTACTGAGTGTGTGCAAAGAAATTTCTGAGGTCACCAGAAAATAGGAGGGAAAACATAGGCCAAGTGTCCCCAGCTCACCAGTAATGTGGTGTGCAAGGTGACAGTGCTCTCCTTCACTGCAGCTACTCCTCTATTCACTCCACTTGCTGAAAGGCCAGCCATGAAGCACGTCTGGTTGGGTACCCCAGGCTGGAGAGACTCTGAGTAACACATTGTATGCAGACATTGCACTACACAGAGCATGTCTCTGGCTCAGTTCAGAATGGACATGGACACAGACAGCATGGATAACCTTTACTGGCTGCAGTCGTTGTCCTGCAGCAGGATCTGTGCTCTTCTGGTCAGTACATGACTCCAACCCCAGGTCTTGGCAGTGTGGCCCTCGAAAGGAAGTGCTGGGGTTGTGTCATCTCCTTTGTGCTTCCTGTACAATGGGCTTTTTATTCTTCTTAACTTCAATGACTTCACACCAATTCAGAGACTTCTCTTACTGTCACTTTCTGTCCAGGAACAGAGAGAAGGTGTTGGAACTTTCCTACTGGAGAAGGGTGCTAGAGTGGTGGAGAACATAACTCATACCTGGGAATTCAGGGGGGAAAATCAGCACCAGTAATGAACGACTGCAGCGTGGGAATGTGCCATGAATTAATAGTCAGGGAAGCAACCTAAAGGCACTGGCTATATTCAGTAACAGGAGCTAAAGCAGTTAGTGAGGAGCAGGTTAATTGTGAGCAAATCATGTAATCTGCATTGCAGTCAGTTGGGTTTTGTCTCTTGTATACCCAGTCTGCAGATGCTGAGCCATTCCAAGTGGTGTGTGTTGCAGCCAACAAAGGCCCTTGCTCCTAAGCAGCTTACTTTGAGGTCAGCAGTGCAAGGATTCAGGATCTGCAGCTTTCTTCCAGCTCTGTTTTCACATAGATTCACTACTCTGTGGAATCACTGAATCTCAGCTCATGTCAATTTAATCATGTGTTAGGAACCTCCACAGCCCAAGACTGGCTAAGAAAGGATTCTGATGCCATAGAGCATGCTGCAATGAGAAGCTGCAACATCACCTATTTCTTTAAGAGTGTGTGCTAACAGGACACATTAAAAACACCTGTAGGTGATCTCAGACATTCCCAGCTACCCCTCAGATGGCATAGGTTTAAGACATTCCCTTCAGGTCTTCCAGGGCTAAACGTGAGCACTGGGTAATACATGGATGTAGGCATCTCCCTTGGCTGTTGCTTTGAGAAGCAGCCCAGAGCTTTAGCAGACTTTGCTCGTGTGAAGAAAGGCATCATTTTCACATGGGGACAAACGTTACAGAGGGGGGGTGATCTTGGTTTTTCAGGGTAGCATTCTAGAAAGGGCTGTTTGGTGGCTCAGGTTACTGGGAAGTCACAGGCACTCTTTAGAGGACAAGGAAGGGCTGCAGCAGGAGAAAGCCAGGCATTTGCAGAATACAATGTGTTGTTAAGTGTTAACGCATTTATTAATTGCATGTGGGCAGACATACACCCTCCCACAATTTACTGTACCAAAGTCATTTCTATATTGTACCTTTGTAGGTGCTATGAATCAGCCAATATGTGACATTAATCTGCATTTATCACTGTGCAAACTGACATAATTACCAGTTATGGGCTAACACATCAGGAACTGTTTAGTGAAATACAGAAGTAACCCCCCAGTTTTCTGAAGCACCCTGGAATTATCCTGTGAGTGCTGCATCTACCCAAATCCTACTTATGTCCAACAGGCACATTCTTCCACAGCTGAGAGGTGCAGCATGCATTGCTCAACACCTCCAACAGCAATACCACGTGCAGGCTCTGTGGTGTTGGCTCTCCTACCATCGTATACGGTTCACAGCTTCTCTAGGTCACCCTTTTCTGGCAGTGTTTCTTCATGAAGTTCCAGGAAGCTGCTTCACGGCTGCCTCACCTCCTTTGTTCACCCACAACTAGGAACACAAGGTGTTTGCCTTGCAGTTCTGTGGCATATGACCACTTATATTCAGGAAGTCTTGGGAAAAATGCTGAAAGAATGAGAAACTTAACATGAGCTGGCTGCAGTGTGCTCTTGCAGCCCAGAAAGCCAACCGTATCCTGGGCTGTATCAAAAGGAGTGTGACCAGCAGATCGAGGGAGGCAATCCTGCCCCTCTACTCTGCTCTCGTGAGACCTCACTTGGAGTATTGTGTGCAGTTCTGGTGTCCTCAACATAAAAA
>JASSUY010023725.1:0-12854 GCA_032466535.1 Forpus xanthops | reverse complement strand
GCATCTGAGTATCTGCTTATTCAGTTTCTGCCCATGGTTTATGTTGTAATTGATTCATGGACAACAATTGATCTGTGGTAACAGTGCGTGATCCTACACATGTGAGTTAAACTCTTACCTGCTTTCGACTTCCATCAGGAACCTGGAGGCTTTATAATAGAATCTTAAGTGCAAAGCCCATTCTTTCAATGGATTGCTCTTCTCAGTGAGCACTGCACTCGAAACATTATATTTAGTATTAAATTGTATGACCTTACACTGGATATGAGGTGTCTGTTTTTCATACATAAAAGCCCTGTCAGAAGTTTTATTGCCTGTGGCTGAATGCTCTTCTGTCCTGTGGTTTCTGACAGGATACAATAAAACAACAGTTGCAAAACTTTCTGGATGCTGGGCCTGAACTCTGCATTGAAAGGGAAAGTTGCAAACCTACTTCAGGGCAATGCAAACCTCTCAGAAAGGAGGTTTAACAGAGCAGGTATAGCTGAACAGCTAAAGAACTTTATCTATGAAATTTAGAATCATAGAATGGCTTGGGTTGAAGGGACCTTGAAGATCATCTAGTTCCAACCCCCCTGCCATGGGCAGGGATAATTTCCACTGGAGCAGGTTACTCAAAGCTCCAGCCTGGCTTTGAATACTACCAGGGATGGGCAGCTAAAATTTCTCTGTTTAATCTGTTCTGGTGACTCTCCACCCTCATAGTGAAGAACTTCTTCCCAATATCTAATCTTCCCAATATACAATCAATTTTGCTGTGCAAATTCCTTCCTACTGTAAAGGTGACAACAGGTTATTAACAGGGACAAGCAACTCTTGGTACATGTATGAAGGCTTTCACTCACAAGTTTCTGCAAGGATTTTCAGAAGAAGTGTTATGTTAAAACCAGCAGAAGCAGACATATCATCACCAGGACTGGCATAGCCCAGTGTTCGTAGTGCAGATTGCTTAGATCATATACATTCCTCAGTGCTACCAGGTACCACTTTATGACAAAGCATTGCAATGCTCAGCAGAAGCACAAAATTAAACCATTAATGGGTCCTTTTTTCACCATTTTAAGACATCTAAAATCGAATAATCTTGCTCTGAAGTAGTCCAACTCTTATCCTCTATAACCGAAGAGAACATGTGCTTTCACAAAGTAACTTGTCTCATCTGATTTTGATGCTGCCTTTGAACTAGATTAGATATCCTCAGTTGGTCCTTATTTCTTCCTATTTGCTATAAATAGAGTTACTACAAAGAAGTAAGGGACCTGGAAAACTTACTATGGGCTTCAACATTAACTGAAATGAAGTTAATCTCAGTTGATGACAAGAGAATTGGAAGTACTTCAGCTTGAGAGTTGCAATGCCGCAAACAGGATCTGTGCAGATGACATGGTTTACTGATGGAGTTCGCAGTACTGGGGTAAATGGTTGG
This sequence comes from Forpus xanthops, assembly GCA_032466535.1. NCBI lineage: Eukaryota > Metazoa > Chordata > Aves > Psittaciformes > Psittacidae > Forpus > Forpus xanthops. The sequence continues at coordinate 11,428 of JASSUY010023725.1, read as the reverse complement.
TCTTTATGATCTTAAAGGTCTTTTCCAGTATAGTTGATTCTGTGATTCTGCATAGGAGAGGGCAGATGTGGAATCAATGATTGCAAAGTGAGCTGGGAATGCAAGGATTTAGGCACTCTTTTCTTGAAGTTGTCTAGAAACCTGGGCTTGAGAAGGTCTTTCTCAGTAAAATACATGAGGAATCCAGGTTTTATCTTCTGCAGAAATTTGTCAGAGAAAGTGAGTAACTCTGATAAGTATGAGAAGACCACCTGAGGTTTTAAGAGTATCATCTAGCTATACTACATGTTTTGTGCAGCCCTCATTTTGAAGTGTGTAAGCTGAAAGTGCTTTTGTATGCAAGATGGGTACAGAAATAACTGTGCTTTAGAGAATGGAGAGCCTGGCATTGTCAGGACTCATGTATTTGCAGTTGTTTACAACTATTGAAGCTTAAGTGGAGTTCTTTTGGGTGTTCTTTTGGGTTTAGATTAGTTGTTTGTTTGTTTGTTCCTTTTTTTTTTTTTTTTTTTTTACAGAAACATAGATTCCTGAGGAGTCTGTGAATCCTGGCTTTAGCAATGTTTTATTCTGAAGAGTCAGAGTTTGCATCGATTTATATTTATTTAGATTTTGGATACTGTGGGTCTGTTTCTTTATGATTGTCAGCAGTGGTAGTGACTAATAATTCTGTCTCCATTTAGCACCATAAAGAAAGAAAGTGAAAAAAAATAATCATTTGTGAAATGGTTGTTAGTGTTGCTTGCCTTGCAATGCCATTCGCAATAGTATAGTTTTAGAAAAAGTAATTGGTTGTTGCTCTAAGGTATGTGAATACTTTGCATGTTTTTGGGGTCCATCTGCAGAGAAGAAGAAAATTCTGTCTGTTTCTTTTTACTACCATAGTACTAATTTATAAAGCTTAAGTACGGCTATATTTCAAATTAGATTCTTATCCATGTTACAGACTTCTAAATGAATTGTACTTCAAATAAAAGTGAAGAATGATCATAGAGGATTATAAATGAAAAATCAAAATATGCAAATAATGTTTGTATGAAATAACAAATTATAGTGACATGCCGTATTTACTAGTCCTACAATTTATAATTGTGGTATAGATTAATGAAAAGTCATAACAATTGTATTTATTTTTCTTCTTGTGCAATGGAACTGCTTTTCTAATCTCTCTTGCTATTGTTAGATAATGGAAGGTAGGATGGTCTTCATGAAATCTGTGATAATAAAAACAAACGTTTCACAAATGTTTTTCACAAATACATATTTTAAAATAATGAGGGATTTCTATTAGGCATTGTGGATGGCGAGGACAGGGTCAGCAGTAACTCCTAAAAATGCCAGGGTCTGTAGCAACACTCCTTCTAAGGAAAGTGGATTTCTTTTCCCCCCACTTTTCTAGACAGGTCAGTGACTCATGTTTATGTGAATATAGTGGGGTTTAGTGGCATAAGCTTCGTGCAGCAATGGCATCCATTTGGGTGCAGGACTAGAGAGCTCCTCAGCATTTCTCTGGTAATGACAGCAAGAGAGTCTTGTTATCTGCTCCCAAAGTGGCATTAATGAATGGAAAAGTCTATTCTGTGGGTAGAATAGCAAAGGCTTGTACCATGACCTATTAGGCCACAAATGCTTATCTCTGTTTATTATCACAGATAATAGTTATTGAGAAACAAAAGATAACAGGGAGTACCCAAGATAGCTCGAGACCACAACTGCACTGCCCAATAGACATTGCAAGGGAAGACAGGCAAAGTAGCTCTGCAGCTTAGTTACTGTTACCACTCATACAGTGGATAATATCATGGTACCGATCTGGAGGGAGAAAGAATATTTAATAGTTTTTAATTTTTTTCCAATCTCCCTTTGTTTTTGTTTGCAAAAAATACAGGAGAAGACACAAAGACACTTTAAACATAAATAAATGCAGTCAACTGGGTTAAATATGATAGATATTAGATTCTATTATGTTTTTCTTCATTTTGTGGTTCTATTAAAAGACTTAAGAATTTATAGAGTTGTAGAAAATGTTCCTTTCTCATTGTTTTGAAATAGCAACACCAAAATAATTTTGTATGAGCAGGAATATGAAGCATTAATTTTCATTTCATTTTGGCATCGTGATAAAGATGCTGTGGTTTAAAGATTTTTCATAAAAAACAGATATATCTTTTTCCCAGTGGAATGTGGTACATGACTGTGCTACTTCTGAGTATGATAATGTACTGAGATTTTAATTCTTCTCAGAAAACTCTTTCTTCCAGCTGTCTTAAAATTATTTTTATTAATGAATGTGGGCTGGAATTTCCATAGGAAAATTAAGAATAATAAAATTGAAAAACTGCAAGGAAAAAAATTTTTTTATGCCAATTGTTTATAATAACATATTGTAACTTTTAATATTTTAGAACTTTTTACTGCAAACCACTCAAAATAAGTAATATTGATGAAACAATTGGTTTGAATTTTAAAACCTTGGTTTGAAAAACTGAAATGTAATTTTTCAGCTGGCCTGTAGAAAAAAGTTTCTCCAAAAAAGTATTTTGATGAAACATTATCTTTGTACAGGAAAATGCAGCTTCAATACTTGTGTCTATCATCTGTAGCCTCAACAGAAAAGGAGCAGAGCTAGGAGTGAGTCAGATAGCTGCTCTTTTGCATTCTGTGGAAATAAAAATGTGCTGGAGACAAAAATGGAATTTATATATGAGAAAAGTATAAAGTTATGTTTAAGTTTCTCATTTTTCCTTATGCTGAATAAGTATTACCCTTCTTCTCACCTTAAAATTGAGAGAACAAATTAAATTTTCATCACTTGCAGAAAGTCTGGACAAACCCCAAAGTTTTAGGCAGCATTTCAAGAGATGAACAAAAGCCAAGCATATATAACATTATAAAGTTGTATTTACCTTTGCACATGAGCTATTTTTGTAAGAGACAGCCCATTTATAACCATTAAATTCTTCATCCAGATTGCTGACACAACAGGGACAATGAGATTTTTACATAGTTTTATTTCCTCCAGTTTAATGAAGAGGAATTGCAAGATGGCTGCATCCCTGAAGTAATTCTTTAGCGTGGGTAAAACTGAAATAGCCAGCAATCCTAATGAGGAAAGGTGAAAGGGCACCACCACTTAATTCATCTCATTATTGGCTCCTAAAATGGAGACAAATAAGGGAGAAAAAAAAGGGTGGTGAGACAGACATGCATTTCATTTCTGAGTGGTTATGCCAAAGCAGGAAGCACGTCTGAGTAGGGCTGTGAGTGTGAATTCTGGAGCTCCATTACCAGCTGGCAGAGACACCAGCACAGCATTCATGCTGACTGCTGAAGGGCATCGCCAGGAATGTGATTGCTTTAATTGTACCCTCCCTGGTCTCACTTAAAATAATTTCAGATATTCTACCAAAAATTAAAGTTCAGTTGCCAGATCTACTGTTCCAAGTTGCATGCCAGGGGCCTCTCCTTAAATAGTAGCAAATTTTGTGCAGGTTTTGTGGGGCACATTTCCTGTGGAGCTGAAATCTCTGTGCCCGCAACAGGCAAAACCTACCCCACTTCTACACCATAGAGGTCACAGAGACCTCATCTACTGCATTTAACTGAAAAAAGGCAACCTTTGCAGCATTGCCCAAGTGGCAGAGATTATTCATTCTTTGTCTATTCTAATTATAACGTAGTCAGAACAAATTTATTAAGTCATAAATTTTACACTAAAATGTTATAGTCATTCCTGCAGCATATACATAGGAGTGGTGCTTAAAGACTTTTCCTGCAATTTAGAAGTATAAAGTGCAAGTTTCTGGCCCCTATGACGATACTCATAGTAAGAAATTGAATATGTTTATAACTGTCTTCTATCTCTGAGGGTAGTTCCCACCTGTTAGCCTGGAATGTGCTGACTTTGTGAAAATTTTGTCTAAAGACCATTCTTAAAAATGCAAGTCTTGACAAGAGACTTGCAGTGCTCAGGGATGTTCCCTAGATATTATTTGGTGGTATAGGTACAGTCAATATTTCCTGACTGGTGGGAAGAAGACGCTCAATCCAGCTGGAACAGACCTTTGTGCAGCAGTATGTTGTGCAGGCAGAGAATGATTTTGGATGGAGTTAAGCAGACAATGGAAATAATCTGAGAATAGAGCTTGATATATTTTGTGTATAACTGCTAGCACAAAAGCAAGCATTTATAGAGCTAAGGAGAGGCCATGTTGACTTCAGTAATAATGAGATTGGAAAGAAATTTGTAATGATGCCTTGTGGTTTCTTGAGGTTTCAGAATGTATGTGCTTAAATTAGGAATTTGGATTTCATACTTAATTTGTGTATATTTTAATTATCCATTTCCTGATTTACCCAAGATGGGAAGCCTTTTGAGTATTTTCTAAGCTGTTGCTTGAAAAAGAGATAAAGCTGTGCTGGCTTCTCTACCAACATAGAAGCTGTAGGAAGCATTGTTCTGGGGCAGTACTTATCGGTTGCAAACTGGCCACTGCTGTATAAATGATGTTTCTAGTTATTGAAATACGAAAATAGGTACATACTATATTGCTAATGTCTGATTTAATGTATTGTAATTATAATTTGTTCTTAAATGAACTGTACTTCATAAATACTTAACTGCTGTTATTAGAAATGGTTTTTGACAGCTTAAACTTGAAGGCAGAAACTGGGTGTCAATTGTCCTTTGTCCTTTACTACAGCTTTCTTGCTGGTTCTTTATCTGGTTTTGAGCATCAATGAATAGGAGTTCCAGTTGTTCATTAATATTCAAGAAGTGAAAATTTACTTGTTATCTCTTAGATTAATACAGCCTATTGTGCCTTATCGCATCAATCACAAAACATTGCAGAGGGTAATGAATTGCTATGTGACTGCAGGAAACCATAAGGTATATTAAACTAAACTTAATCTTTTTAACCAACTATATTCTAAAATTAATGAAGAGGATAGAATTTCTCAATAAATGGTAGAGTAGAAACCTTTCTTAAGAGTTTCTGATAGATACCTTGTTGCATTCTTTCTACACAAGACATGACTACTAAAAATAAAGAAGAGGATATATCTATTCTTTTCCTCTAAATAAATACCAGGCTTTGGTGAAAGTTTTGAAAAAAATGTAGTGTTCAGAAGTTTCACTCAAAAGCTTTAGAGTTTAATTATTGACTGCTTGTATATATTAAAAAATGTGGTTTATTTCAAGAATTCATTTTTAAGGTTAAAAAAAGTCTTAATAAACAACAGGATATGTTCACCTAGGTTCCTCTCTCTATACAAAAACTTTCCCCAGAAATCATTTGTAGGGAAGGTTGTCACTTACCCTTTAATTGTAGCAGGTGCACAGGAATGAGCTTCCTAAGACCAACTGCAAGTTTCACCCCATAAGGGTGACTGGAGAGTGTAAATCCCATTAACTTTTGAAGAAGGCTATAGAAATTCTAGGCACAGAAACAGACATAAGAAAACCCCTTAAAATGAATTGTCCTTTCCAGTCAATGTTTAAACAGATATGATTTGTATGGATAGTCAGGTCCTTTATCATCCATCACCTGAATTGTGTTTCCTACTTTCATAAACAAATAAACACACATAGTGGAAAATGGAGCATGGAAAATTTGTTCTGTGAACACATCTGTTCTCTTTCAATGCATCTGCTTAAGCATTTTCTCTCCATAAAAAAATACTACTCTTAGTAAGTGTAGAGTGGTGTAACAAAAGAGTATAATAGGTTAGTGTGTAATGGCTTTCCACAGCTATACCAGTACTAATGTAATTATTAGATTCCTAGAGTTCATTTTGGTTTAGAATCATACTCATACTTCTCCTTCAATAATTATTGAATAATGAGCCCCAGACCCCCAAGTCTAAATCTAATTCTACCATGAGTTTTTAAAAGCTTATTTTTGTGTAGGTGCAGATTTTAAAAGAAATCCTGTACTACTGTGGTTTTTGCTTGAATGAAGGCTACCCTGCTGTGTTTGATGAAGGAAGATTAGAGAAAAGTGGCATTAATAAATTATGAAGCTGTTAAAACTGCAGGATAGCAGAGCAACAGATTATAAAATCAGCAAGACAAAACCTATGCATTTTATATCTGTTCAGCTCAGAATACGAAATAGATGTGCAGTGCTATAGGATAAAGGCCTATGAAAGTGAACTTTGCTGATTAGCTGTGATCATTGCCAATGCATTTGCTAACATCTCAGGCAGAGGCAGAAAGATGAGTGCACTTAGCCCTTAATAAATTCAAGGGGCACTAAAGAGAATTTTTGGAAGAATCTCATTAGACAGGTGCTAGTAAAGACAAGTCTAGTGGTATGTCTCAAGTATCCCAACCCTTTTAAGTTTCAAAATAATAGATGGAAAAAGAAAATTAAGCAACACAAAAGGGACATTTCTGAAATTCAAAGTGTGTTTGGGTTTATTTCTGGAAAGAGCTGTTTCTAGAACAATGTTTCAATATTGGATCTAACTAATGTATCAACATTTTAGCCTGCAATCCTTCCTATTTTCTAACTGAAAAGTGGGAAAATAAAAACTATTTTAAATGCTCCTCTTAGGCAATAATAACATACATTTTGTCATAGCATTTTATCTTCATAGCATTTTAACATAGTAGGGGACTAGAGTAGTGAATCAGACACCTATATATGGAAACGCCATGGGGGAAAAATATAAGCAGGTGCACAAGCCTTTATATGGTATAGATGCATTACTCCACAGGTAGATTCTGTTATGTGGTGAAGAGATAACGCCAGAGAAAGATAAAGTGGTATGGAACCATGCTCTCCCTGTGTTAGCCTCTTTTCTGTTCCTGTCAAGAAAGAAACTAAGAACTTCATAAAATTGATTTTGACTTTGTCAGTATGTCATTTGAAGGAAGAGAGAACAAGGGGAAGAAAGGAGTCCTGAAAACATTGAAACACGCTATTTTTATATTTTATAAAATTACTTAAGATTATTAGTACTAAAATTATAAAATCACTTTAAGAAGGTGTATTGGGATTACATACTTTACTGGCTGCTGATACAGGGCCCAGCTGTGTAAATTCTTTGCTTGATATCAGCTGTAAAACTACAGTGAGTAATAAGTAATGTAATGTAAATATAGTAAGTAATCAAGTAATACACCATGCAATCAAATAATTATCAGTTCAAATATAAAGGAAGATTTATTTATTTATTTATCTATTTTATGCCTTATGTGAATCTCCTTGTCTTAGGTTATAAGAAGAATTTTGTCATGGTAAAGCAGAAGGCAGAGGCAGAACAGAGGCTGTATTATAGGAACAACATGATGCATCACAAAAAGGTACTGGATGGTGGTCCAATTTAGGCAGACAAAAAAATTATGGCTTTTCTACTGAGGTTTAGAAGTCCTTACAGGGAAACCCATATGTAGGTCTTTTGCAAATGATATGATATGATTTGTTTTGCTTCTAAAATTAAAATGGAAATGAACTTGTAAGAGATTCTTTTCAAAGTAGTCATGTTTCTTGTCTTCCTGTAACTGTTTCCTCTTCTTTCTTCCCCCCATCAAATATCAAGCAGTTTAGCTTTTTCTGAACAGTAACGGAAGCAATTAAAGGAATAGTATGTGCAAAATTGAGTGAATAAAATCCTAAAATACCTAGCACTTTAGTCCGACCTATCTTTAAGTGTCTATTTGCATGCACTTTCTTCTATAGGACATTTAATCATCTTTGTCCTTTTGAGGTTTATAGCAATTTAATGGCTTTGTTAAAATGATATTTTACTTTTTATCATTGCATAATTTTAAATGGCTTACAGAGATTCAGTAACTGTGTTTATGAAACAGTTGGTATGGGCCTCTGGGCAGTAGGAATCTGCTTTAATCTGCAGATTATATCTGTTATACCTTTCATAAAGTTGCATTAAAAACTATTTACAATTTGTGGCTGATGATGCAAATTCAACGTTGTAAGTAGAATAGCTTAGATAAAAAATTGAGTCAGGTCCTTTTATGCAGAACAGTGTAATTGTGTTCAAGATCCAACCACTTTATAAAATAGATTTTGCCTTTGTTAGTATGGTCTTTGAAGGAAGGGAGAACAAGGGGAAGAAGTGAGTCCTGTAAATGCTGAAATGCTCTATCTTCATGGTTTATAAATGAAATGCAGTGACAGTTCCTTTTGAATTTACCTATTGTTTCATATATTTCTTTTGCATTATCTATTAAATATAGAATGCAATCAAAATGGAGAATTAATGCTTAGATGTAAAATTGTATTTCTCATAGGTGTTCATTTTGTGAAGAGTTAGGTCATTTTTAAAATAAAAATGCATTTAAAAATCTGGAAATCTATCATGAATTGATTTCTTTCAGTCCTGTCTTAGCTCTAACTTATTTTTATAGTTATATATATTATGAAAGTATATTTGAATGATAGAAATTGTATTTTTACATATGTTTATTTTTAAGATTATGCCTCTAATAGAACAAGAATAAAATCTGCCATTGTGCAACATGAAGGGGTGAAAAACCTTGATATCTATCACTTTCCATAATTAAAAAATTATTTTAATTTTGGAACACTATATAAGTCCTTCTATGCCTTTTACTACTGTTTTTTGCTAAGCAAGTTAGTAGACTGACACTTATATTCTCTATTGTTCCATGTGAACATACATTCTAAACCACTTTTTTGTGCCATAATGATTTATTTTTTTTTAGTATATGTAAACAGCTATAAGCACCTCCCCTCACAAAATTTAGTGTGTTCTGATTTTGCTACCAGATGGGTATATCTACATCTGCTTTTTAGTTTAGACTACAGTGTTTTTCAAGCAATCTTCCCAAATGTTCCCGTTCTCACTTTCGGTTGTCATCATGGAGGGGACAAAGACCACAAATTGATTACTTTCAGATTGCATTAAAATGGGAAATATATGTCAAGAATACATTTCATGCAATGGCTAATGGACATTCAGTCTTTGGGACTTTTGTAGAGTCAAAACACCCAAAATATGTGTATTGAGGATTTTGACTACTCTACATGAACTCCATTAATGCACATCTACTCCTACTTTCTGCTAGGTTACTTATTAACTTAGATGTACCCATGGGCATCATGACATTGAGTTCCTTTCTATACGTGCATATATTTTTATTTAAATAGAAGAAAAGATTGGTAGGGTCTGAAAAATTATTGTATTTTTTAACAGTTTTTAAAATAAACCTGTCTATCTTCCATTATAGTTCTGTTATCATGACAACACAGAAATGGAAAATACCTTTTTTTTAAATTATTTATTGCTGTGGTAATAGGTTTAACCACCACCCTAAATTACAGCAATATTTCGTTAGATTATTCATTTTTTTTGTTAGATTTTATTAAACTTTTCAGATTAATTGGTCTTTAAGGCCAAGTAAAAAATCATTTTCTATTTTAAGACAATATTCTGTAAAATATAACACAGATGATGGAGAACACTCCTTCAGCATTCTTGGGTGGAGCCCATCTGTCCCCATAGTCTTGCATATGTCTAAGGAGGTCTCTATTTCTTCCTGAATTATGGGGACTACAACCAGCTCCCTATTTCTGCCATCCAAGTCTGGGAACTGAGTACCCTGAGGAGGGCTGATGTGTCTGTATGCTCAGGAGTTCAGTGAAGAAAAAACATACTGCTGTTCCGCCTTACTGTCTCTATTCCACTTACAGCACAACCCCACTGCAAAACAGCCTGACAATAGCATGTACAGTTTAAATTAATGACAAGAGGAATATTTTTATTTGAAAAGAGTTTTGATATTTTTTTCTTTATGAATTTTTTAATGAAGGAATTAATATATGCAGCTGATACATGACTTTGTCCATCATAATATTGCTCAACTGTACTCCTGATATCAAAACCCCCTCCTGAAATCAATGAACTTATTAACTGCTCCTGTATTAAAGCAGATTCACATGTGGGAGGGAATATGCCCCTAGCTAGAGTATTTATATGCCACTGTCAGAAGTTGCCTGTCATCTGAAATACTGCAAAAGGAACTCAGACCACAACAGAGAGGCTGCAAAGATTTTGGAGTAACTTTTACCTGTGCAGACAACTGGAGGCAGCAGCTGACAGCTGTGCCTCCACTTGCATTATCAGTTCTAGAATAGAGAGCGTTTTGGCCTCAGGTGACTTTTCTGATACTCTGAAATATCACTGTAGTCCCATACCGGTAAGAATCTGAAGAGGAAAAGACTATTTTAAAGCTGCCCTTTCTACTTTCCTTAGGGTTTGCAATCAGAAGTAGTTACAACTACTTTTTAAAATAGGAAACCGGAAGTCTTCCACAGGACACACAAGGGAAAGTTTCAGGCATTATGGCTAGTGGTAAAAGCCTTCTAAGCATCTGTTTAGAGTTCATTTTCTCAGAAGTCTATCTGTTTTTAACAACCAGCTCATCATAGTGAACCACAACTTGATCTGCAGTGCCTGTATTTGTTATGCTATTTTGTGCATTAAATGGATAGATGCTGCAAGTCTTTACCCCAGAGTACATCTTGAGTAGTTTACTTGATGTGATTTGCTTTTAATATGCACTTTTATATTTGCTTGCAGCCTTTAACTTTCACATTTAAAAATGATCACAGCCTAAACCAGGAGAGCTGAAAACCACACGATTATTCTTTTTCAAATGCAGAGTCATCAGAGTCCTCTCCTGCAGAGGGCTGATAAGTGCTTTAAATTGTTCAAATATGGTAGAAATTGTGGCCTTTCCCCTTTAGCCTTGATTAGGGTTGGGATTTAACACATGCTGCTGCCGTTTTTGCTGTGATTAGATTGCCCTTGAGCAAACGTATCCAGCATATGCTAGGCAGGTCAGTGATCAGTCTTCCATAGGGAAAAGAACAAAACCAGGAAATATTCATAATTCATTTTGAACAGACACTTAAGAGTACTCTAGAGACATCTGCTAGTTGTGGGTATTTATTCTACAGTGTTAGTATTATTATTTTACAATTTGCTCATCATGTCTGTCATTACCATATGCTTTGGTTATTTTGAGGCATTAACATTTCCTGCCTCTGTATGCACAAAGCAGAATTTAACTTTCATCATACTTGCCTGTGGAAATATTTTGTTCTTTTAAGTAATGTTCTCAGGGCTAAGAAAATATTTTCTATTTAAAAGTAAATAAATCAGTCCAAGACATGATCTTGAACTTAATAAGAACTATTGAAGATTAAAAGCATAAGACACTTTACTGTAAGATTTTAGCTGTGTTGTCTGCATTGCAATGAGGTCTATATGCATGGGTATGTTGCTATCTAACTATTTACAATAGACTATTCTCAGTTACAGAAGAATGGTCACTTACTTTTCCTATGTTTTCTACCCCTAAGTTGTATTTAAAGGTGTTGTGGTTTGAGGCCCCTCAAACAGTTCTGCTCACTCCCCCCTCTTTCTTCCCCAG
>JASSUY010023720.1:0-22602 GCA_032466535.1 Forpus xanthops | reverse complement strand
ATGAGCCGGGGAACTACAGAGCAGTCAGCCTCACCTCTGTGCCTGGCAAAATCTTGGAGTGGATTGTCCTGGAAGGCGTACTGAGACCCATGAAGAACAACAGGGTGCTTGGTGACAGCCAGCATGGCTTCACTAGGAGGAAATCGAGCCTGACCAATCTGGTGGCCTTCTATGATGGAGCTCCGGAACTGCTGGACAAGGGTAGAGCAGTTGATGTCATCTATCTGAACTAGTGCAAAGCGTTTGACACTGTCCCAAATGACATCCTTGTCTCTAAGTTGGAGAGACATCAAATTGATAAGTGGACAACTTGGTGGATAAAGAACTGGCTAGATCCTCACGGGTTGGTGTTGGGATCGGTCTTGTTCAGTATCTCTGTCAGTGACCTGGACAGTGGGATTGAATGTGCCCTCAGCAAGGTTTGCTGGTGACATCAAGCTCTGTGGCTCGGTTGATGAGCTGGAGGGAAGGAATGCCATCCAGAGGGACCTTGTCATGCTTGTGAGGTGGGCTGGTGCCAGCCTGATGAAGTTTAACCATGCCAAGTGCAAGATCCTACACCTGGGTGGGAGCAATCCCAGGTACAGCTACAGGTTGGGCAGAGATGAGATTCAGAGCAGCCCTGTGCAGAAGGACTTGAGGATGTTGGTCGATTAGAAAATGAACGTGAGTCAGCAGTGTGCACTTGCAGCCAGGAAAGGCAACTGCATCCTGGGCTACATCAAAAGGAGTGTGATCAGCAGATCGAGGGAGGTGATCCTGCCCCTCTACTCTGCCCTTGTGAGACCTCACTTGGAGTATTGTGTGCAGTTCTGCTGTCCTCAACATCAAAAGGACATGGAACTGTTGGAACAAGTCCAGAGGAGGGCCACAAGGATTTTCAGGGACTGGAGCACCTCCCGTATGAAGACAGACTGAGAAGTTGGGTCTGTTCAGCCTGAAGAAGAGAAGGCTGTGTGGAGACCTCATAGCAGCCTTCCAATATCTGAAGGGGGCCCCCAGGGATGCTGGGGAGGGATTCTTCATGAGGGACTGTAGGGATAGGACAAGGGGTAACGGGTTCAGACTTAAACAGGGGAAGTTTAAATTGGATCTGAGGAAGAAATTCTTTATGGTGGTGAGGCACTGGAATGTTTTGCTTAGGGCAGTTGTGAATGCTCCATCGCTGGCAGTGTTCAAGGCCAGGTTGGACATAGCCTTGGGTGGCATGGATTACTGGGGGGTGTCCCTGCCCGTGGGAGGGTGGTTGGAACTAAATGATCTTAAAGTCCTTTCCAACCCTAACCTATGATCATAACCCAAGGCAGTATGGTTGCAGGACATAAGTATTAACGACTAGGAGATTTGTCTCTTTCCAGTTGCATCTTTTAGATATGTTTTCTCTTTCCAAATTTGCACCCCTTTTTATTTCCCAGTGATTGCTTTAGTTACATCATTTCCATTGCTTTTTACAGCGAGCAACTATGGAAGTAATAAGTTACCTTCCTGTGATACTCTCAGGTATTGAAACCATTCAGTTTTCATACTAAAAAGGAATGTGCCTTCTTAAGTTGTAAGGGGCAGAAGTGACATCAGGAAGTATTTAATTTGTTACCAACCTTTGCCTTTTCTGTAAGTTTGCACCTACTCTGAGTTTTTGGCTGTAGCAGTTCTGGCTTTGCCTAAGGTGTGAGCTGCCCTGTTTGCCTAAGATTGTTTTTGGTGCCTGTAGCTCTGTTATTCACAGATGTAGCCTTTAAACAAGTCAGTTTGAGATGCATTGCTAAATATTCTCCATGAAAAACAATAACACTTTCTTATAAAAAATAGAAGATTAGGTTTCATTCTTTCCATTTTCTAATTAACCTCTGAGGGCTCAGAGTACATGAAAAGAATTGATTTCTCTTTATAAAAAGATAAGCATTTTCTTTACATATATTGGCTTGGAAACTTAATAACTAGACCAGACACACTTAGTAGATGATACAGGTCATTTTCATGCCTATTAAGTGTAATTCTGTGGCACAAAAATTGACTTTCTGAGATCTGCTAATGTTGCAGCCTTCCGGTGTTACATTAATGGAAAGATCAGGTTAAATTTAATATCTTACTGTTTTCTCCAAATGGCAAAAAAAAATATACTTTTCTTCTAGAAGTAGATATGCAATTAAATTATGCAATATCTGTACATTATCTTTCTTGGAATATTATCTTTGGATCTCACAAGTCCTGCAAAATTTCTGACTGTAATTGGCTCTGAGCACTGTTCATTGATATAACCATAAATCAAAATCACCTTGTATTCCTGCCTTGTGTTTGCAATACTAAATCTTGCTCCAGTTCTGTTTCATGTGTTTAGGCTGAGCTAGGACATTTGTGCATGTGTAGGATTCAACTACATTGTTAACAAATATTGTGTGTTGTCAACCAAGAGAAGTCCTAAGAATTGAATGTGGACTGTATTCAAGCACTGCCAAAAGCAAATGGATGTGCTCTCCTCCAGCTTTGCTGGTTGCTTTGCAAATGAGAAGGAAAAAAAGTTGTACACAAATACCAGAAGACCTAGGTGAGCTTTCTAATAAGGGTCTGGAAATGTCCAGCTTGTAATAAAGATATTCTTATCACCAAAATGTTATTTGTTGTTAGTAATAGTGTACTGTCCCTCTGCTTGGCCTCTCGGTTGTAATGTCTCTTTTAAATGATAGCTGCTTTTTCTGGATGTCTATTCCTGTTATTGCTCTGCTTTCCCTTCTGCCATTCTTTATATTCTTCTTAGTCTCCTTCTCCTCCTCCCATCCCTCAATAAAATACAACATGTATGGATTTTCTTTGCAAGACCAAAGGAGGAATTAAAACACTGTGAATTGCTGAAGCAAAACACAAAGAGCTACAGTTACCAGCTCCCTTTGGGCAGTGGGATAGGGGGAGGCAGAAAGGCTTGGTATATTTTATAATAAAGTGCATTTCTGAAATCAAAACAAATTGGCTTTGTTATGGGGTCAGCAGGTCTGAAGACACTCTTTGTTAGGAAAAGACTGTCAGCCATATAGACTCAAAGTAAGTGGATTTTTTCCAGTACTATTTACTTGTCTTCTTTCAGATATTTTCCCTCCTAGTTCTTTTTGGTTTTCTACTTCTGGAAGAGAGTTGAGCATAAATAATTAAACCCTTCAACTCAGACCTTTCTACACTTATGCTGCTCCCTAAAGTACCTTCAGAGGGATGTGAAACTCAGACTGAATTTCTTCCACGGTCTAACAGTAAATATTTGGAGTTCTTTTTGGGTTTTTTGTGGTTTTTTTTTTCTTTTTTTTTTGTGAGTGTGGTGGGTTGTTTTTTTTTATTATTTTTTTCTTTAGCAGAGGGCATGAAAATGCTCTTTATTTTTATTACTAGTAACACAATACTTTAAATGCATCAAAGCATAACAGCACATTTGGACCTTACTTCGAAGCAGTGAGGGAGAGGCAATAAAGAGAATTAAATGATTCAGTCTTAAAATTCCTTGGAAATTGTCTGGAAATTTGAAAATTCCCAGAAAGATGCTATGTCTAGATGAATAATCCCATTCCTATGTTCCTGTAGGAGCCATAGGGCTTTATTTTGTCCAGATCCCCTGCAGGTGTTTAGAGGCAGGTAACTTTGCTGGCTTTTGATTCAGGCAAAACCAAAATAAAAAAGAAGAGTTCTGAAAATGAATGAATAACAAGTATTTATGACATTTTATTTACTGCTTTTCATGCTTATTTTGTATCACTTAACTGTGGGGAGCAGGAGTAGTTCCTTTTGTGTTCATTACTGGTATCAGTAAAGAGGAACTGTTCCATCAGCAAATTAAACCCGGCATAAAAGTGAAATGAATGAAAAACCTGTATGTGCATGGAGCTGGGCAAAAACCGGGAGCTCTTGAGTCTCCCTCTGATGCCCACAGGCTGATCATTCTGTAAAACCTGGAATTTGTTTTAGTTCTGTGGTACTCAAGCCATTTAATTTGTTCACATACATACAGTTGTTCGCAGTTGCCATAGAAAATTCATAGCTGATAGCTCATCTAAATATGTTAACTAGAATAATTATCATCAGCTATTCATAGCTGAGCAGCTTTTCATACCACTGATCAGATTTGGTTTAAGGTTTTTGTTGTTTCATTCAGATAACAATTAACAGTGGCCACTGCAGTGATGCAGTTGCCTCCCTTTAGCAGTCTGTGTCCCCTTATGTCTTTCATCCATTCCTGCTGTTTTAAGATTACATTTGCTGACAGTTTGGATGCTTGTCTTAATGCAGAGGTGCCTGGACAAAATGTCCTGTGTTGGCATGTGAAAGTGATTTCTAAAATCCCTTCTGACCTTGAATATAGGGGATCTAATAAATACCTTGAGGATTGCACTGTGTGCCTTCATCTCAGATGTCTTTACTCCATTTCACTTGCAGTTGCGCCTGATTTCTAAAAACAAAGATTAGACTAATTTTGAATGTTGGAATGTATGCTTGTATATTCACCTTCCTCTTTTCTACTTATGATCAGGGACTACCTTAAAAGAACAGTCTGGTACCATTCCTTGAATCAGTCCTCTTGATGGCTTCAAAAAAGCCTGGAACAAACCAAGACAAACCCCGACCACAAATGCAGGAAAAACAAAACAAAAGAAACCCAAAATGTACAATGCCATATTTAGATTACAAAATCTTTTGTGGTTCTAATTGTTTAAGCATTTTAGAGCTCTTCAAAATTAGCACAGTGTGTATCAGTAGTTTGCGATGGGTAAAGCTCAGTGAAGAACATGAAGTTCCACAATCCCTACTTACGTAAGACTGCTAAGGCTGTTGCATTCTAACTATTTTAGTGTCACTTCTTCATTGAGACCACCCTTTTGAACAGTGACCTCCTTATTCATATACAGCTGCAAAGCCTGAACTTGTACTGAATTATTAATCAGAAGTGTCTTGGATACAAATACATAATTGATGTCTATAGAACAAGATGCTGAATTAAAGATCTATAGATTCTTTGGGTAAATGGTGAAGAATGTTAACCATAAAGAGTTAATACTTGTGAAGGCAGGATGAGTATGCTGATAAATTCTTAATAAAAAATGTAGTTAAATGTAGTTAAAAGTACATTTCAGCTGGTCAGTAGGTTAACAAACTCTCAGATTTGAGCAAATGAAAGTATATTTTGATGACATGATGAAAGGGAAGCTAGAGTAGGCTTTTAAGTGACATGAGAAGTTGTTTAAGACAGTATAGTACATAGTACAAAATATAATTGCTTATTCATATCTCGGTACCTTTTGCAGCATGACATCAGCATTTCTCATGTTGCCCATATACAAAATGACTTATGAAAACCTTTGATTCTCTTATAAAACATTTATAAACCTTTCTGTGGGGAGGTCATGTTTTACTTGGGATACAGAATAGAATATTCTGCATGTACTTGTATACCCTGGTGAATCTTTTTTACTGACGATAACCAAACCAGACTTGTAAAAAATTAAGTGAATTCTGTAGTGGTAAAATTAAGTTTGCTGTGTAAAGTTAGACCTGAGTCAGACCTTGCTAAGTCAATAGAAACCTCTAAAGTGCTTCCAGGTTACTTGGTCTAAACTCATCTTCTGTAATAAATAAATCTCAGCAGATTTCACAATTATCCATTTTTAGAATAAATATTTTCAACTTCAAGATTTGAATAGGCGATTTTTTCCCTGCCTATTCCAAATTCTTTGTCCTTTGTTGACCCACATAGCAAGCTTCTTCCTGATTGGCTTGCACAGTCACTTCTGGAGCAAGTCTTCTCATTCATTCCATAAGGACACACAGGCTCAGCCAGTTGTTCAAAGAGTCTCTCTAGTTAAACAGTCTGGATGAGAACTGCACTTTATTCGGCTCCCTTCATGTAGGAGTCCTCCAGGTCTATACCAGCAGGTCATGGACACTTAAATATTCGACATGGACACTTAAATTTTCTACATGGTCTTCTATCATGAGAAAGCAACGAGCTACACCTTCAATAACACACTACAAAATATCAATGAAGCAAATGCATGAGTGCCATCTCATTGCTCTGAGGATTTGAACAGACATATGTTAGAATTAATTTAGGTTGGGCTGCAAACCTCTAGTAGAAAGTTAAAAGGAAATTAGATCTGAGTGCTGAAGTATGTGGGGAAACTTTGCTCCACATAAACCTGATCTAGGGTAGCACTGATGAAGAGCAGGCCATTTCAAGAGGCCAATGCTGTCATTGGTAGGGGCCATGAGGCAATAAAGACAGAAGTTACTTGTCAAGTTTTACATTCCTTCACAGAGCCTTGAAAAATGATGCTGCAATTGTAGTTAACTTTTCTCAATGTTGTTCTGATTATAAGTAGAACTAAGATTCTTTCAAAAAGCATAATATAGATGCATGTAGATATTGCACTCATGTGAATACATGAAGATGATAATTTTGAACTAAATATTTGAGGTTTTATAAGAATAGTGAGTAGCAAAAGAGGCAAATAATTCTGCCAAGAGGATGTTGGAAAGACTTACTTTCTGGGAGAAGCTTCCCATTCTTAAAGCTTTCTAGTTTTTTTCATTGGACTCTCATCAGTGTGTATCTGATCACTCACTGTAATGAATATTTATCTAGCTGAAATCTGTCCTAAATCAGAGCTTATGGTTAGTTTTGGCTGGGCTTGGAAAATACACTGATGTAGTGATGCAGCTGCCAGGAAATCCCTAAAAAGTAAAAGAAAGAAACTGGAGCTTCTGGGCATTGTGAATTGGAAACTCTGACCACTGCATAACTCTATGGAAGTCAATTTTCAAAAGCTTAACAGATCTGCAAAAGCGTGCTGTTGCCTTCCAAAGGAGGACCCTGGGGCATTCAGCTTTTAAAAGTAGAGCTGGTTTTAAAGCTACTATAAAGTATATTGGAGCTGAGTATGGTTTAAACAGGAGGTATGATATTACCTGGAGATAAATTAGTTCCCTTCATTCTCTTGCATGTATCTCTTTTGATCTTGGCTGTGTTTCTATTTTTGATCTCCCATGTATAAAAGTGGAATAATGGGGGTGTCATCACAAAAAGACTGTTTTTTCTAGATATGGGTTTATTATTTTATAATAAAAACTAGTTTTATAATCAGAATAAGATTGGAGGAAATGTACTGCAAAGAAAGATGGAATACTTTAAATTGGAAGGAGTCTTGGGGCACCATGTAATTTAATTCCCTGTTCAAAGCAAGGCTAATTTCAAAGTTATCTTGGGTTGCTTAGGTGTTAATTGTGAACTATCTAACCTGTACCTGGGTTCTGGGGAAAAGTGGTTGAACTCACATAAACTAAGCCTGTTGTGTGCAAAGTGTAGTGCCACAAATGGTAATTCCTGAGTGCTTGACTTGGTGGATTAAATGGTATTCTTTTAACATACTTTTAGCACAGTTGTAATTGTTTTGCAGTTGTGTTGCTTCAAAAGCATTATAACACTACAGTGGTTCTTTATGAAAAGTGATTAGTAGTAATTCATATAATCATGAGAATTGAGTTTGCACTCTTTAATTTACACTGTGTGTTCTCAGTTTTCTTTCTGCCTTCACAAACAGGCTCCGTAGCGTTATTATCAAAAAGGTATAATAGTATATCTTACACTTCTTGGTAGTGTAATTACAGTGGTTGACTCTATTGTAAAGTATAGGAGATCAGCTGGGAGTCTGCTGAGTTTCAGATACCTTTACAGCATACTGCATAGCAAACAGCTCTTGGTTACGGTAGTTCATAGCAATATACCTGTCCTATGGTGACTTACTAATTCCCAGATCCTAAACTTCTGTGAATAGCTAAAGAGCACTCCTTACCCTTTAATACCCTAGAGTGTTGTATTGGATTGCAGCACAGTATGGCAGTAATCCAACATGACTGTCCCAGCAGAGTAAAGTGTGTTCTTGCTTGCTGGTTGTTCTGAAATACGCACAGGTAAAGCAAATAAGAAGCTTAATACGTTATTTGCATTTGGAAAATCCTCCAAACAATGCCAAAAGAATGTGAGTCTATTCAGAGTATACTTTTTGCCTCATTCATTTGCAAAATAGTCCACTGTTTTGGAATACAGAAACTTTATGTCTAAACATGGACATAGCTCGTCAGTCTGTCACTGAATATAGCATGTAATGATCTCATTAAGGATTATACTTTAGAATTATTAGGACTACTCTTAAAAGTCTATCATTTATGGGGTTTTATCTTTCCTCCTGAGAAAATGACTCAAAATTGTTCCAGTAAAATTGGAGGAAGAACTAAAACCATGAGACATCCTGCATACCAAACACTAACCTTATTCTCTGATAGCAATAAAGCTATTAGAAATAATAAGAACATTTCAGGAGGCAAATGTCATCTTCATCTTCTTCCAGCTTCTGGATGGTGAATGGAAGCAGAACAAAGTCTTATAAGACAGCGGGTTATCTTACTGAAGCAACTGAAACAAAACAAAGCACCCAAAATAATAAAACACAAAGCCATGAATAGATAAGCAGATGAGAGCTTTTGAGTTAGTAACATCTTCCCCAGGGCAAGAGCTAATCTAGGTTGCAAAGAGATTCTGGTTTCCATCACTTACAGTTTTAACAGCACTAAGTATACTATGGGATTTGTGTCTCTGAATGTGCACTTAACAGCTAGATTTCATTGAAGCTCTCAGAATGAAGACACCTCAGTCAGCTCTGTGAAACAAAATGGGTGTTCAGCTTCATCCTGAGGGAGCAGATAGTTCTGTAGAGTCAAAAGCGTTCCTCCTTAATATGTAATGAAGAGCAAAATGTAACTTCTGCAGAATGTGACAAATCGCTGGAGTTTACTGAAGTGACTTTTGATAGCTTGCTTTTTGCTACCATGATATCAGCATGCTTTTTATTACAGAAATTGGCTCAGTAGTTGCATTTGGACAAAATCAAAGCACTAAACTGGTAGAAGACTAAGAAGAAAGATTTACCAAAAGACAGTGTCTGGTAACCACAGGGTAATGTGCTACATTCACAGACAAAACTCACAAACTCCTTAATGAACATGATGTAATGTATCTGTATATTACACCATAGATATATGCACATTCAATATTTAAATCTGTTAGGAATTAATGGGAATTAAATACAATTTTACTGCCTTTGTGCATCTGCCGTAGGAACTTCCAGTGATGTGTATTTCCATTAATTTTATAATACAACAAATATCAAGATCATGGCTTGTATATAAACCCTGTAATCATATTTCTAGAGCAGTGGGGTGATTTTGTTTGTACTGTTAAGTGCTTAGGACATGTGAAGACATTCAGTATATGGTCTTAAATCTGATAAAGGCAATAAGCAGCCTGG
Organism: Forpus xanthops; assembly: GCA_032466535.1. Taxonomy (NCBI): domain Eukaryota; kingdom Metazoa; phylum Chordata; class Aves; order Psittaciformes; family Psittacidae; genus Forpus; species Forpus xanthops. The sequence continues at coordinate 13,267 of JASSUY010023720.1, read as the reverse complement.
GAATATTTCTGGTCAGTATCTATATAGTGAAGCACAGGGACAAATAGAAAAATAGAATAACTTTAATTACTTGTCTCCTTAGCACTGAGCATCTTTGAGCTGTTCAGCAGGTCTTGTCTTACTTTGGATATAAAGATAGGTATCTGCTCTTGCCTCGTTGTTGAACTTCCTATATATTAGTGAAAGAAACAGCCACATCCAGAAAACTGTTCATCCCTTTCACCTCAAATACCAATCTGAGACTGAAATGAATAATTCTCTGGAATTGTTTTTAACTTCCTCTTCACTTTAATAGTGGCTTCAGTGACTAGCCTGGGCAGGACACTGCATTTCATTCAGTTGACATCAGATAAGATGGATAGTTATCTGTGTTCTTCCTAATTAATGATCAGACATCAGTTGCAAAGATTGGCTAATAGTTGAGGCTTTGGAGACAGGTGCAAAAGTCCTAAAAGATATTTGTGTTATGGATGGAGAGGGCTCCTAACACTGAGAAACAGTTCAGTGTTTGAAACCTAAAACTACAGCCCTGATTGAAAAACAATAGCAGGCATTTGGTTTTTAATTCTTTTTTTACAATGAGCATAGCAATGTTCTCAGAACTTCTATTGGACTGAAGTCTCCTGATCTCTGTAAACAGAGCTTCTAGGAAAAGACCAAACTTGAACTTCAATTTTCTTATTAGAGTTTCAGTCAGTATCTCCCCCAAAATATATGTCATCTATATTTGTCCTAAGAAGTTTTTATTTTACTATATTTTAGACTGTTAAAGTATAATTTTGCCTTTAAAGGCAGGTTTATAGCTTGCATTTAAAATATATGACTTTGTTCAGTTGCATATATGCAAATTCTCATCTTGATCAATCTGTAGCATGACTTAGACATTATAGTCAGTCACGTCTGCTAGAAGGTCTGTCACTTTTTATTCTAGGCTGGGCACTGTAACATCTGAGTGATTCTTCTGAGACCTTGGTTTCCACAGCTCCCTTTGAGGCTCAGAGGTACTTTTCTATGGAATGTAAAGAGAAGAACTAAGCTGTGGGAAGAATATAGATGTGAATATTTCCCTGCTCCAGTATAAGGTCATTGGAGCCATAGCCAGGAAGGGCTTTAGAAAGAATTGTTTCAGATATGTGGTCTGAGAACACTGAACCTAAGGATACTGCTGCCTACGCTTCTCCCGGAACAATTAACTCTGAAATGTACAAAGTAGCTGTGTGCAACCTTCCTTCAGGACCGCTCTGTTGGTCCCTTTCAGTTTTTCTTATATATTTGCCTCTGTGATGTGTATCTGCTGTCCTTCAAAAACTAGTAATCACTTCGAAAACCTAGAAGTGATGTATGCTGAAAGGGAGAAAAATGGATGACAAGAGGCAGAAGGTGAGCAATGAGAATAAACCCCTCTTATTTTATAACCATCAAAAGCTTTCTTTGTATTAATTCATTTGAATTTTCCTTTTTCTCCCTCAGTTTTTTTTTTGCACATGGCTCTACTTTCCCTATTTCCCTTACAAAGGATAGAAGGTGAATGAGCTCAAGAGAAACATGCTTTCCCTAGCTTCATGCACCACTCTTTGAGCCTGTAGTAAAATCTTGCATCATGTTTCTTCCTTGTGGTTTGTGGAAACAATTCTAGGACCATAAAGCAAAACGGTTTTCGGTCAGTAGTCATCTGTCACTTTACTTCAGTGCACCATGAATCATTTTCTTGGGGAGACCCTACAAACCCAACTGATACCCCACAGTCTAGGCTTCGATATTATATAGTCCATTGTTCCTTTTTCAAAGTGCATATGAGATTCAGGTTATAAAAAACAGCCCAATCTCAGTGATTGGAGCTAGGGCAACATGTCAGTTAATTTATAAAATAAACATTGATTGATAAAAATAATAAATAAACTGAGATGATTGGTCTCTGTTTCTATCTTATTTCAACCATAAAATCCAATTTACCATTTGCGATTTCAAATTAAACTGGGGAAATGAGACCGTATGCAATCACAACTACTCGTGTTCTGCGGCCAGCATGCAGCCTGAAATGCTATTTTCTTATCTCAAATATGACTAGTGTCTAAGAAAAGGCCCTTTGACAGCTGTCACTGAAAATTAAAAGTCCTTGACAACCATGTCCCTGTTTATTCCAGCAGCAGTGACATGGTTCAAAGCAGATTAGGTCCAGTAAATATGACTTGAAAGTATGACAACTTTGTTAGGATTGCTTCAGATGTCTTAACGGAGGTGCACCAGTGACCTTTAGCCAAGAGGAGACAATATATTGCTTTGTGTGCACTTGATATGGTTTATTACAAGTTTGAGTGCAGAATAAATCTGTCTGAACGCTCTATGCGAAACTCCTGTGTGAACTGTAATGATTGTTGTTCACTGTCACAATCTAAGCCAAAGAGCCTTAAAACCATAAGGTAATGCATAGAATCATAGTATCACAGAATGATTTGGGTTGGAGGGGAACTTAAGATCGTCTGGTTCTATCCCCTTGCCATCAGAAGGGACACTGCACCCTAGACCATATTTGCCCAATACTGTCCTACCTGGCCACGAACACTGCCAGGCGTGGAGCATTCACCATGTCTCTGGGCACACTGTGTCAGTGCCTCACCACCCTCACAAGTAAAGAACTGCTTCCTTACATCTAACCTGAACTTCCCTGTTTCAGTTTAAACCCATCACCCCCTGTCCTATTGCTACAATCCCTAATAACGAGTCCCTCTCCAGCATCCTTGTAGACCCCTTCAAATACTGGAAGGCTGCTATGAGCCTTGGCTCCAAGTTTAGTAATTGTATGAAACTGCATGTTGAAAAAGCTTCATAACAAGATCTTGCAGAAAGAAATCAAGGTCTCTGATGGGTTCTCTGCATTGATTTTAGCCTTTCTTTTTGCTTGTTTCCTTTTTCCTTTTCAAAAAAGCTAATGTGGACATGTTTATTCATGGAGATATGGCTGAGGGCCGGAATAAGCCATGTGACAAAACAAGGCAAGTTTCTTATATCTTAATTGAACCGCAAGGGCAAGTGAGTGTTGATGGTTCTATTCTAGCAACATAAAAGAATCTGCGTATAGTGAAATATTTCTTTTGATTTATTTTCTAATTTAGTAAACTGACATAACAGATTTTCATTAAAAAAAAATGCTGCATTTTCCAGAAATGAAAAATTATTTTTTATTTTTGACCTCATCGCACCCTCATCTTTATCACCCTTCTGGCTCTCTGCTGTTAGAATTTGTCTGAGGATGCCTCATGCGTTTCAGCCATCCAAAACATGATTACAATATGCATTGTTTTTAAGAGTAAAGCTGCACTTCCGAGAATCTCCAAGTACAGAACGTCTGACAGCCTCAAACTGCATGCAATAAATCAAAGTAAACCAGAACAGTTTTCTTCCCTTTGCTATTGGATATGTTTTAGTTACGAGTTTAGTGGGCCAGTAACTCTAGGCCTTCTAAAACTAAACACATATAGAACTACACAGACTATTTCCTTAAAAAACTGTACTGGTAAGAAAAAAAACACTTTATAAAGCAAGACATGTTGTTACCTCTGCTTTTCACTTTGTAAAGAATGTGGCTAAATTTCAGGGAGATTGTATTGAAAGCCTTCTTCAGACTTCCCTATGATTTTGGAAAAAGCTGTTTAGCAAATGCTTCTCACTTTCCCATAATGAGGATATAAGTGAGAAGACATTTGAAGTAGAGATAAGACAGGAGTGTACTCAGCTGTTACATTTGAGCTCAAATTAAACCAGGAATTTTTCCAGTACAATGGTGATTCATGTGTTTCTCTGAAAACCAGGTTTCAGCTTAAAGGCATTCATCACATGCTTACGGATCCTTATAATCAGAATGGTGAAGAAAGTATATTCTCACTAGAGTATATGGAAATGTAATATCCCCAAAATATTGTATTACTTTTTTTCCACTCCATATTGTCTTATGACATTTTCAGTATATATATACATTGACTAAAGGCAATAGTTTCTCATAGACTTAGGAGTCATTGTAGGAATATGTGACACCTCCAGGCCATGATGCTGACCTTAAAATGTATAGATCTTAGAATATTCTGGCTTTAAAAGTCTACTTATATTCATAAGTGTTAACGAAACACTTGGATTTTAATCTCTTTTTTTACAAAAATCTTCCTTGGATGCTCCCTTGTTCATTATTTGAATAAAGTCTCATCTTCATTGCAAATCTTCACACAAGAATATCTTTAATAATTTCTTAACTCACTGCTTTTGGTTCTTTGGCCTTAGATTTGCTTCTGCAAATCCGTATTTCTGTACACAGCAGGCACTACAATTGCTTGAGACCAACAGTTGCCATTTTTCAGAATAAGGTGCAGACAGCTTGTTCATCACTCCCAGTCTTTATATCTTCTCAACAGGTATGGGAATTCTGCTGTGGAATCACCATTATTGGCTATTTTCAAGACTTGGTTAGATGGAAACATGCTTACCCAGTATACTGTTGGGAATAACCCTGCTTTTAAAGTGAGGCTGAACTAGCGGCTGTTTTAACCAACACTTCAAAGGCTGTTGTTTGTTTGGCTTTAGGCTTTTATCACTGTTGGTTGGGCAAAGTCTCCTTGAGGCATATTCAGCCATCTCTACATGACCATCTTATCCAGGCTATTCCTCTGCCTCATCTCCTTGAGCTCCATCTTAGTGGTGAAAAGATGTGGGATTTGAAATAGCAATTAATTCAAGTAGGTTTTGAATGCTGAATCTGGAAGTATCTGACTGCCCTGCTGCGTTTAAACTGAAGGAACATTAGGCAGGTAATGTAGATAAATTAGATCCTGCTACTTAAACGTTGTGGATATTTCCCGTATCTTCAAGTTTATCCATGTAATTATTCAACATCCCTTGCCTATATATTCTGAGGATGAGAGGAAACAGCCTCATGTTGTCCCAGAGGTGTTTTAGATTTATTATTATTGTTTTCACTGAAAGGGCTGTCAAGCATTGCAGCAGGCTATCCAAGGAAGTGGTGAAGTCACCATAACTGGAGGTGTTTGCAGATGTGGCACATAGGGACATGGTTTAGTGGTGGATTTGGTATTATTGTGAGGTTAGTGGTTTGACTTGATGAACTGTGATTCTATGATTCTGTATAATAGAAACCAGAAACCTATGCAGAAGGGCTAAGTTTATCATACGATATAACTATCATGGGGCTGGAAATGAGGAAAAAAATGTTATAAGGAATTATATCAGGAAGCCCTGCATGATATTTAAAAACACCCACAAAACATCAGGTTGCTATGTTAGAGCCCTGCAAGTTTGGTCAGCTAAAAGAAGTTTAGATAAAGGCTTATCTGATGTCTCCTTATTTTGGGGGTGGTGGGGTGGTAGTGTGGGTTATTGCATAGGCACAGTGGTCAGTAATCAGAGCTTAGTCTTTCTGGCAACGAAAGAGTCACCACACATAGCATAAAATTTCTGGGATACTGAATGGGTTGACAGACAAGCTGACCAGAAGTTATCTGCAACAGCAACAGGAACTTAGCACCTCGGGAAGAGTTATGAAAATGAATGAAAAGTTGCTGCCACTGGCAAATACATTTATCCAGGGATTTGCTGCTGTTTCAGTGTCTGGGGACAAACCAACAAGTCTTCCAGTTGTAAAGCTTTGTACGTGCCTGACTGCCTGGCATGCTGACTATGGCATAAGACCTATCTATAGATGTTTTTCCCCAAGCTCTCCTAAAGCCTGAAGACAGCACTTTTCCAGATGATGGTGCTTATGCCCTACAGGATGCATCCATCATAATAAGCTCTTCTTGCCTGATTTATTTCTTATTCCTCTGGCAACTCATTCCATGTAAACTTCCAAACTTCAGTAAACAAGTTATTATGTTTTAGCCTGTCATGGCAAATTTGTTTCACTGTCCCAGACAATTAGTTGATTTCAACAGTATTCAGAGTAGTGGCCTTAAACATCCGAGATATAATGTCTTATGAATATATTCGTTGCTTCCCTAAGGGCAATCTCAGAAATCTGTCAGAATTAGCATTTTCTCCTAGAGGATTTCTTCATGTTAGTTCAAATCTCTTTTATTTCCTAAATTTCATATACAAATTATTAATGCAGCAGCATCATTGTGAAGCATATATTTGTCTGGGCTGCAGCAAGCACTGCAGGTGCTCACTCACCCCATTGTGTATCCAGCAGAGAACAATTCTTACAGCCACAGGATAAATTATAGTCCCTGCAGAGCAGTCTCCGCAACATGGAGCTTCTTTCAAAACATCAGCAGATGAATAAGTTGCAGCTTTGCTCTGAGAAAACCCACTGTAACAGCAGCGACATTCAACCTGCGCTATGAAAATGCTGCATTCCAGCACTTCCCTGTATTCCCAGGGATTTCTGAAGTACTCCAGGGGAAAGTGCCCCAAAGAGAAAGCATCTGAATAAAATCTTTATTGAAGTCTCTTAATTCCTCCTGTTTCATTATAATCACAAGATTCCCCCCCTTCCCTCCCTCCCCCCATTTCTTGATGTAAGAACTGATATGAGTATCTCATGTCAGCACTAGTGGGGATCTGATCAGGATAAACTCAAGTAGCAGAGCTAATAAAACATTATTTGAGGTGTAATTGTGTCAAGAGTAATTTTGTATGTGAGGGGCTAAAAGTACCCCTTGAATTATGGACTTGCCCAACGGTGCAAAGGAAAACTACATGGAGCTCAAACTGAAATCCAGCCAGACTGCTTGAGGTAAACACTAGAACTAGACTATGCTGAATGGGATGAAGGGCCAGGTTCTGTCTTTAGGGTGAAGTAACACGAGGCACTAGTATAAACTGGGAGAGGAGTGGCTGGAGGGCAGTCCTGCAAGAAGGGATGTGGGGTGATGAGCCGTAGCATGCACGGTAGGAGTCAGCAGCGTGCCCTTCTGGCCAGGAGGGCAAAGCACATCCTGAGGTCCATCAGAGCATGACCAAGAGATGATTATCCCTCTGCATTTAGCGTTGGTGCAACATCACCAGGAGTACTGTGCGCAGTTCTGGGCCACACAGTTGAAAAAGGAGGTTGAGGTCCTAGAATGCATCCAGAGGTGGGCAATAAAGCTGGTGAAAGGGCTGGAAGGCATGTCCTGTGAGGAGAAACTATGGGCTTTGGGTTTGCCTAGCTTGGAGAAATGGGGCCTGAAGGGTGACCTCAGGGAAAAAGTGGAGAGGGGATCACTGATATGGTGATATGATGTGTGGAAATGGTCCCAAGCTGCACCAGGGAAGGTTTACCCTGGGTGCTAGGAAGTATTTCTTTACTGCATGGGTTGTCAAACACTGGAATAGGTTTTCTGGGAGATGCTTGGTGCTCCAAGCCTGCCAGTGTTTAGAGGCGTTTGGATAATGCCCATAATAACGTGTTTGAACGTGTCAAGGGATGCTTGTCCACTCTGCAGAAGTGCATACGGGAGCAGCATGGATTAGAAAGTGCTTTCTGCAAAGATATTTGAAAAGCAGTATAAGAGCACATCACAAACATTGCCTTCAGCTGATGGATGGGACATAATCCATTTCAAAAAGCATTCAGTCAAGAACAGTGATGATTTTATGTTAATGGCTTGGATATATAAAAAGATAAGGTTGAATGTAAAAAGACACAAATACATGTACCCCCGATCAAATGATGGGAGCATGAGGATAAACTCCTAAGCAAATCAGAGGTTATGGATATGGTGATTAGATCATGATTTAAACAGATGATCTAGCACCCTAGTATTTTTAACAGCACAGGCATAGAAACATATTTTGGTAGCTTGACATTTCAAATAATGCGTACATCCCACTGCTCACATGGCAAATAATTCAGTTGATGAACTTCAGGAATAATAACAGCAAAAGTAAATACTTATTTTTACTGTTTGAATCTATCGCAGCAGGTAGAGCTTTTCAGTCTCCTGATAGCATGGCTTCTGAAGTACCTTTCATCTCTTTAACCTGTAACTAATCTTTTTCATTTGCTTCTGAATTTCTTCCTGTGTTTCCTGTGACACATTCCTTCAATATGATCTTACCTCCTAAATTCTGAAGTCCTTAGAAATCTGTATGGTTTAATTTATGTTCAGGGTTGCAAGCAGCACTGGAAGAAATGTCTAGTGTTAATAATACAGTCATGTTCTGCAGGTTAATGGCTCAGACAGAGCACAGATGAGTGCTTTGGTAGAGAAATCCACTGTATTTCATGTTCTCCTCATTGTTACTAATCAGATGCAGCCTCGGTTTGTGAATCTTGTGATTTAGTGTTCAAAACTAGAGGAAGAAACATATCTATGAGAAGAAGTTTGTGAACCTGTCTTTCCTTTTGGATGTAGTAGGGGTTATGTTAATGTTTAGAATTGCTTTGTCATCAGTGAAAAGAATGTATTTTCCTTATCATCTGCAGATCTCATTAAAAGAATCATGAAGTATTAGTGGAAAGAGTGTAAGAAGAATTTTCTTGCACAAAGTTTCCAGCATTGTCATCTTACTTTGTGGATGCAGTTTTTATCCCTCCATTATAAAAGGCATATTTTCGCTCTGTGTATTATGGTTGCAATCTAAAGCCCACTGAAATGGAAAAACTCTCACTTTGCTTCAGACAGGTCCTATATCTATAAAAAGAAAAGCAACCATAAAGAAAAATGGGTTTATATGCTCATTTTTTGGGCAGATTTGAAAGTCCACCATTCCAGATTTTATCTCCATTTTCAAATGTAGGTGTGGGTTTCATATTAAAATTGCTTATACTACCCAGTTTTCTTTACCTGGTGAGCCTATTTGCTGTTCCTGGTTTGAGCAAAGGTATGTGGAATGGAAAAGACAGCAAAGTGATGGTTTATAGAAACTGCTCCTTTCCTAGTACAGCCTGAGAGCCTTTGCCCATCAATGCAGGTTTATTGGTACAAACTGCATGGCTGCACCCTTGTTGAGGCAAATACCTATGCTTTCCTGGGAGTTAGCTTCACAAGCAGAAATGACATGGTTAGCTGTCATTCAAGATCTCGACCAGTGCAGATTTTTACTGACAGAGTGGAAAGTACACTAAAAGATGAGGAATTATTTCCTGCAAGGCCCACCAGAGATTAAGTCTTCTGGAGTGAAAGCTGACCAAACTGGTGTGTTTGGGCCTCAGTGCATTGTGTTTGTAGCTATTACGGTGTCTGGATCTCATCAGGTTCTAGTGATCATCTCTGGCTAATCTACAACCTGTTCATGGTAAAAGAACTACAGATGCTACTTCTACATGGGACAGGGATGCTACCTGCAGCCCGACAATATCTCATGCCCAGAAGTGACCACAGTGACCAAAGCTCCAAGTCTCTGGATGCTTTAGTTTTCAGCTTTAGCTGTGAAAAGCTAAGAAATGGAAAGGACAGAAAGATTTTGCAAAATTTCTGAACAAAGCTCTTTTTTAATTAAAAGGTATCAGAAAAGATGTACAGATCTGAACAAAAATAACAAATTCCTTGGCTGTATTTCCCTGCCTTAATTTCATTGCTTGTGAAGTCTTCAGTGCCTAAGACAGAAGCAGTCTCAAGCACTCTCCAATTGTGCCTTATGCAAGTGGCTGCTTCTCCAAATCACAGCTGTGAAGAAAATATCCTTCTCATAGTACTCAGTAGTTCTGAGCTAATCTTACAATGACAATCTTTAAAAAACATCCTTATTCTCTTTGTCCTAGGTATTTTTTCACTTGTGAATAATTCTGAGCTTTCGTTATACTAATCAGACTTAAAAAAAATCTTAAGATTATATACATATATATATAATTTTTTTGTGCTTTTATGAGCACTCTTTTATTTGGACTTAGCTTTGATACTTTCACATGCACTTCATCCAATTTGTTGTCACAAGGTGTGTCCAAGGAATCATTATGTCTTAATACCCTCATATTACCACTGATCTTAGAGACATCTGGAAAATGATGGATTGCTGTGAGGTCTGTTCAGGCATGTTGACCATGAATTTCCCCAAATTGTTGGCATTAGAGGTACATTTTATAAAGCTTTTCACAGGTATGATAAATCCAGACCAGTATTTTGAGAAACTTTTTTGGTTAAAATTAAACTTTAGATGCAGCCAAAAGAAGTTGAATGACTTTCAGTGATTTAGAATGGAAAGATGTAAGTGTAATGTCCTGCAAATTACTGTCTTTTTTAGTTCTCAGCTAGGAGTATAGCTGATGCTTTGTTTTGGATTTAGTTTAGCATGTAGAGCAGGTAATAAGCAGACACATAGTTTAATGAAAGCCAACATTCACCATGCTCATCTAATTATATATATATATATAATATATATATATATACACACACTATATATACTGCTATATTACACTTGGTTTTAGTAAAGCTGCATCTCCTTAGATGCTCGCAGATGCTTTCCAGGCTGTCTGCCCTAACTTATAGTATTAGTAGTTTGTGCAAATTAACTTCAGAGGATAAAATATAGCACATATTTTTCCAGAATAGAACAGTATTGACCTTGGATGACTTCCAGTCTCAACCCATTGATGGCACGGTGCCACAGGCAATCATCTTCATCTAAAGCAAGGGAATGCTGGGAAACTTGGACAGATGCCTTCACAGAGGGATGCAAGAACAGGAGCATATCTGTGGATGTTTTGCCTCTTGCTAACCCCAGCTTTCTCAAAAAATATGAAGACTTTAAAATCCACAAGAGAAAGAGTTAAAAGAGCCACCTCTGCAGCCCACTTCCTGAAAAACAGCTGAGAGTGGCAAATAAGGAAAATGTACAATTTCATATGAAAATAGAGTAAAAGCTGGATTTTGGTGAGTTCCTGCTAGCATTTTTTGCTTCCTGTTTCTCCTGACCCACTTTCTTAGTGTGTTTGAGGATTGCACCTGCAATTCGGATTATAGCAGAGGCAGAGATCCGTGGTCTTGGAGGTACAATCCCGTTTTTGAAGGATATTTTGTAGTCGCGTACCTACACAACCACCAATGTTGGTGCTCCTCTAATGGAAAAGCTGATTTACACTACAAGATACTTGTGTATATCCCATTTACCACCACTGCAGATGCCTCTATTCCTGGGCATGTAACACAAGTCCCAATTCATACACAAACTGCAAGACAGTACAGTGAACAGCTTCTAATTCTCTGCACAGTCTGTTATTTAGGTTTCAACTGAGTGACTCTAGGCTACTCTTCCTTTAGGACACAGGCAAGGATGCTTACTGCCACTCTAATGAAAAAGTACTTAAATTGTATTTAGCAGACTAACCATAGAAGGTCAGACAAGCCTGCATTTCGTACATATGATGATAATGCTTCAGTTAGGGTAGAGCTGCTTCACCCATGAAGTCTTCCTAGCTATGTCTTTAACTGAACCTGGTAGTTTTTACTAGTTCCTAGACCTAAGGATAGATCCTGCCTATGTTAAGGCTTCATATAAGGGCAGTACCAGAGCATTTGCCCTTCCTTTCCCCACAGTTCAGTTTCCAAACCAAAGAATCCCATACCCAAAAGACATCCAAGAGAACTACTCTCAAAAGGGCTTCAAACTGGACAACATCCAAGGCCATGCTGTAGTATGTCCCCCAGGCATTCTTGATATAGAACTGCTTCTGGGGCACTTCTTCAGAAGAAATGAGATGAAATTCACTTACTCTGTGCCTCATTTAACTCCCTTGCCCTACTCTGGGACATAGTTAAATTCCTGAGTGGGAAATCATATTCTTTGGCCATTTCGTCATAGCTGAGCTAGCTGCTTTCCTGATCCTGAAAGAGTCTGCATACACCATCACAGTGACTTGATAGTCTCTTAAGGAGAAATGTTGTATTCATACTTGAACTGTAAAAAGTCACAGCTGATAACTTCAACAGCCTTTGCTATTCTACCACTAAATCTAATTGAAGATTGATTTACATTTAAGAAAGTTTCTAATCCAAGTCCTGGGTTTTTAGGAGGTTGGTTGGTTTTGGTTAGCTTTTTTGGGGTATTTTTTTAGCATTTATTCACTTATTTAAATACATTTATTCAAGTTTATCTAGCCTATCTATGTATCCATTTTTCATCAGGGAACCTGTTGCCAAGAATAATTCATTTATCATGAGTTCTTTTCATCATCTCTAGTCTCTGCCAATCTGCATGTGTCATCCAGGAGCTCAGAGCATGAATCAAGGGGCAACCAGCACTGTAGCGATGCTGTGAGGGAAAGAAAAATGTGTTGAGCATGTTCAGTGACTGTCTTTCACGCAACTGTGAACAAACAAATCAGTCAGGACCCTTGATTAAACAGTACAAGCGTGTACCACAAGGCAAATTATGATAAATTGCTAATATTGATTATTTTTAAGCAGAAGGATGAGATTGGTGTTTAAATTTAGGAATACAGCCAAAAGATATCTTGACCTCACCTCTGCACTAGGAACCAATGCAAAATTAATTGAAGCTGTTGTTCAGGTAGGAGTCACAATTATGTGACAGTTGATTTATTAATTTAAGGGCTGGCTACAAACCAACTGCAGCCTCCGCTGGAAAGGGATTGTTGCAATTTAGTTTGTTAATGCAGAAAACCTCCAGAAAATTGATAGTCTTTGTTTAGTGCCTGTAATATAACACATTTTCATTTGAATTAATGCACTTCTGATGAGCAGGAAACAGTTTTAGCTTGTTTTTGTGGTTGCATTTTCCCTAGTTTGAATTTTGCTTTTATTTTCCTAAGTAGCTTGCACTGCTGAATTTATAAACACATAACCCAACTGGGACTTGGAGTGCTTCCGCAGTATGGCACTTGCAACAGTCAGCTGAAGTTGCATGTATCGTATCTGCTGGTACTGTTAATGGTGTATATTGCCATCTAAGCAAAAGCATATACTGTCTGACCTTAATTCAGCAGTATGGAGCTGCTCTGTTTTTCCTCTGTTTTTATCCCCCAAACCTGATCTGTTGCAGGTACTGTCATCGTGTTCAGTGTGGACATTAAGAGACTTCACTGTAGGTGGCAGAGAGTACTCTGGTAGATCTTTTCCCCATGCATACATCAATATATGCACATCTAATCTTGTGTCTAAGGACAAATTATGAATTTTTCTCTTTCATTAACTAGTCGTCTCTTTGGTCTTTTCCTAAGTCATGGCAGCCGTCACGGTTTAAGCCCAGCCAGTAACTCAGAACCAGGCACCTGCTCGCTCACTCATCCCTCTTCCTCCTTCTGGTCCTGGAGGGATGGGGAGGAGAATTGAAAGAATGTAACTCCCACAGGTTGAGATAAGAACAGTCCAGTAACTAAGGT
>JASSUY010023717.1:15797-34888 GCA_032466535.1 Forpus xanthops | reverse complement strand
ATAGGCCCCCTTCAGATACCGGAAGGCTGCTATGAGGTCTCCACACAGCCTTCTCTTCTCCAGGCTGAACAGCCCCAGGCTATTGCTCACCTTCAAAAAAGCTTTCTTAGAAATTCTCCAGCATACTACTGCTGCTTCTTATCCAAATCTTCCATAAGTTCTATGTAAATGCTAAAATACATATTATAACTAAAGTTTCATCACAGGACATCTACTCCAATTACAACCTTAAAGACTACAGATTTTTTTGACTCACCTGTTTTTATAATTTTTTTAGAAGAAATTCTTTAATGTAAGGGTGGTGAGGCACTGGAATGGGTTTCCCAGGGAAGTTGTGAATGCTTTATTGCTGGTGATGTTCAAGACCAGGTTGGACAGAGTCTAGGGTAGCATGGATTAGTGGGAGGTGTCCCTGTCCGTGGCAGGTAGCTCTAGGGAACGAGATGATCTTAAGGTCCTTTCCAACCCTAACTATTCTATGATTCTATGATCAATATCTCTTGATTGCAACTAACTCATTATCTCAACATTCTGCATTTGACTAAGAGAAACTCCAGAATTATTATTTTTTTTTTAACTTGTTCAAGTTTCAAGCATCCTCTATAAATACCTCCTGGAATTCTGTGACCAAATACACATTTAATAAAATTAAAATAAAAATTGTGAATTTTTGAAAATGGTACAGAAATGATGCTTAAAAACTCAAGAATGGAGAAATACGGGAGCACAGGAAGTTACTTTTATCCTTATGATTTCCTTTGCCAGAACACTGACTTTCTGTGACAGCAGAACCAAAAAAGAGCAAATGAAATATTAAATTCCCACTTTAATCAGACAGTCTATTTTGCTCATTATTGCTTTTGCCATATCAAAGGGAACAAAGGAACAGATGACAAGAAAGCCTAGCACAAAGCATGCAGTAAAATGCACTGCTTTGAATCAAAGTGTCAACACCTGCAGAAATAATTAGCCAGAACAAACATATTTAAAACACAGATTAACAAAAAAATACTTAATTACACCCAAAGTTGTTATTTCTCCAACAGAGATAGGCCCTCAATGGATTCAGAGAGTAGAGTGAAGCCTGCAAACTACAAGTCAGAGAAAAGTTAAGGAATCATTGTCCTCCTGGAATTGTAGATTGGTATTTGGAGAAAGCTTAAGACTGAAAGGTAATTAAAAAGCAGGTGTTTCTTGCACAAGCTTTGCCACATTGCTTTGCCAATATATTTCTGGCTTGATTTATCACACTTCTGCTACTTTCCTATTAGCCTTTACTAGAACAGACTGCATATTTTATAAAGACATTCCGGAGCAACTTCTTGCACACAAAAATGTCAAGGACAAAATAATTAGTAGTTTCATTTTAATTTATGATCTCAAACAGGATTTGAATCTTGATAAAGCATGGACTAGTTCTCCTAAAAAGGAAAAGAGCAACCTTTAGACGGCCTGAATTAGGGCTTCCTCACATTGTGATGTTAGCCTTATGTGGAACATAATGTTATGTATGTTTAAAATGCAACAAAATCTGACTATCAATCAGCTGAACAACTAACCATGGAAACCTCTTGTGCCATAAACCAGTGAAATTACAGCAAGTAATGCTGTAAGTGTGACTGGAACTCCTGGCTGTGGCATCTACCACACAAAAAAAATAAACCCACCATACAATATTCCACTACAAACATGTAGAGAGATCTGCCAGATAAATACTTTGAAACTAGCAGGCCTATATTATAAGCAGATTGTAGCACAGCACTATCTCATCCTAAACTTCCTTATTATACATTTCTTTTCTCCACAGTTACATTACAAAGTCAGAAAAATAAAATCACAGCAAAATAGTTTTTAGATGACAAATGATCTGGCAAAATGCCTAAAATATTTACTCTTTTCCGTTTAGAATAGCTATCCATATGTTGGTAACTACCCATATTTTCTTGTCCCATGATACAATCAGCTTGGAACTAGAAATGAACTAGAAATGAGACCTGAAATTAGAATTCTATTCACAATTCAGAATATTGCCTACTGCAACTGTATTGTTATTTCATTTAATGTAGAAAATTCTGCCTGCTGATTTATTATTGCTTTTAAACACCAATACTTATTAGATTTCAAATTGCAATGACCTAGCAAAAGAAAGTACTGATCATCACACTGGGGCTGGATTCATCCTTTTTATGTTTTTTTTTTTATTAATAAAAAAATATCAGATCTCTTCCACCTATTTAGTCTGCTCTGCTTATTCAAAAAATATTTCCAAAAATAGAATTATCCTTTTATTTGCATCCCAATGGACACATTCTGTATCTTCATTACTCTTGCTATGGCCAAGCTATATTACAACAGATTAAAAAATGCAGTGCACTGAATGCTTCTTTATTATGTTTATAACTCCCTGTTCCTCTCACAAAGATGACTGCCATCTTTTCTTCTTGTATTTTTTATTTTGTTAAAGAGCCTTTGCCAAGTAGTAATGGAGGGGAAAAAAAAAAAAAATGCATATTACTCCATATAACTTGTAATGAACTATATAATTTACCCTTTCAATAAGAACTATTAGATGCACTAATTAGCTTTTCCAGCTACTTCAATCCACCAATATGTATTAGTTTTATTTACAAACCCCATCCTAATTATTATAAGTATATTTATATTGAAGGAATACTGAACTAAAGTGCCTGGTTAAAAATTATGTAAAAAATAAATCAAGCCCTGAGACAGTATGAGTTATTCATTAACACAAGCAATTAAGAAGATAATTAATGACGTGACATGACAGCAGAGCTTGTATTCTTCAAGGAATACTAACACCTTCAACTGAAGCATTGCATGACACCTACATTCTTAATATACAAGCATCTCTATAACTAGATAATAGAAATTCTCTTGATTTAGCATCAAAAGTCTTTTCTCCACCACTTTTTTGTAAAGAATAATGAGTTTTGAGTGAAAACTTGGAAAAAAACTATGTTCTATTAATTACTTTATTTATAAATACACAAGAATATTTGAAGAGCAGTTATAACTTAGATTGCCTAGCTCTTTCTCTCTGTTTTATTATTTTGAAGATGACAGTCTGAACAGTTCTGACACAGATAGACCATTATTAGTACGCACCCAGAAATAAACAGGCAGTGTTTCAGAAGCATCAATAACATGACAAGGTACACCCCCTAGCAGCTAGCAGTACAGAAATGATATAACAATGAAAGCATCTCCCTCAGGGCTATGAAAAACTCCTAGTAAATTCATTTCATGTTATTTCAGTATAGTAACAGCCTCACAAAATTTATATGATAAAGTCAAATACCTGGTAAATCACAAAATCACAAAAAATTTCATTTGGAATGTATTGGTTTGCATACTACTTAGCTAATACTACAGATTCTCTAATCCCTGCAATGAATACTGAATCAAATAGGACATCATCCTCAATTTTTCTTACAATCAATATGTACCCACAGGCAATAGCCAAGCACCAGATAGCATGTATGAGCCTCATGAAATTGTACTAGGGATGGAAGGGCTAGGAGTAAGCAAACTGAAAGATGACAGTTATGGTTGTTTTCAAAAAAATATAGGAAAGGAAAAGCAAAATTTGAAAGAGAAACCGCCAAAAAAAGGATTATTTGTATAAATACCAAACACTTGAATGGCCAAGTTAGAACCAAAGAGATTGCATGTTCGATCAAAGAAACTATTCCATAAATCACGTTGCCCACTGTTTATTTACTGCCATCTGCCTTAAAAATTGGAAGCATTGTCAAAATTGCATCAGAAACTTCCCTGTTTTTTCATCCACATTTTTGTTATTTCTTACAGCAATGTCTTTTAGTCACAGAACCACCATTCCAATGAATTTCTAACATAATACCATAGTATATAGCAAGTTTGTTTTTTTTTTTTAAATTAGAGAACAACTTATGTTTGTCCAATGGTGCAAGAGCCCCTCTGCTTTATATAACACAAAATAAAAGGTCTTCTCTTTATATACATAGCATTCAAAAAAGAACTCCTCAGCCTGAGACTGTCAGAAATGGGCCACATTTCTGTGATTTAGAGTGTAGGTGCACTCTATAAAGGCTATCACACACTTACAGTGGAAATCTGCTTAACTGTTTCAGGAATGTGGATTTATCTTCATGCATGTCATGGTTTCCGCAGCAGCAGTCATTTTTTCCTTTTCGTAGTAGCTGGTGCAGCACTGTGGTTTTGATTTTCGGCTTGGGAACAGCGCTGATAACACCAGTGTTTATAGTGATGGCCTAGAATGTTTAGGCTGGCAGAGGACTTTCTGAGTTTCATGCTCTGCCAGGGAGGAGGGGAAGCCGGGAGGAATCCAGGAGGAAGCAGAGACAGGGCACCTGATCCAAACTGACCAAAGAGGTATTCCATACCACAGCACGTCATGTCCGGGATGTAAAACAGAGAGCAGAGACCTGGAAGGGTGGGGGTGCACTGAGTGGTCAGGCTTGGTATCAGGTGCTGGGGGGCACTGTTTGGTCGGGCCAGGTGGAAATTAGTTAGTGAGCTGTTGTATTCTTTCCTTGTACTTGCTTTGTCATTATTATTATTTGTGGCAACAGTAGTGATTTATGTTATACCTTAGTTACTAAACTGTTCTTATCTCAACCTGTGGGAGTTGCATTCTTTCAGTTCTCCTCCCCATCCCCCTGGGACTGGGGAAGCAAAGGGGGGGAGTGAGTGAGAGAACTGTTTGAGGGCCTTAAACCACAACACTGCAAAAGGGGAGTGAATCACATAAATGTCAGATATACTTTCTCTACTGGTCGGTCCGGGGTCAGGTAGTTGAGACTTGTGTTCAGGATGAGGTGCCTCTGCCTTGCAGATGCCCTTTTACTGCATCCACTCTTTTTATCGTTCCATCACCTCTCTTCTCTTGTTGCATTCACAGTCCCTTCCCGCCTTGATCTAATGGCAGAAGGTCACATTTCACTCCAGCGTTTGTTTAACTAACTAGGAATTTACTCCATTTACAGTCCTTTGATATCAATGGAATACATTTCAGTGTGTCTTGGTAATTAGGGAACAGGTCACTCTTAAGCAAAGGCTTCTGTAATTCATTCTTAAATTCATAAATTTGCACTTCAGACTGCTTCTACTGGCAGCTCACTGTACAACTGTATTTGAGCCAAGGACAAAAACTGGCCTCTCCTCCTCCACTACCACCCAAAGCTAAATTCTTTAAGTATGTCTTACCAGAAACATGTACTTTTCTACACACTTGCTACACATGAACTCCATAACTGAATATTGACAAATTTTGAGTCTGTATAACATCATTCAGACTTAATTTTACTCCTCATATTAATTCTTGAAATGTAAAGCTTACATTCATAGTTTTTCTTTTAAGGAAAATGTAGCCTAAATTTTGTGAGCATTTTCTTAGAGATAAAATGGAGTAGCTGTAAATCCTACGGTTTAAGGCAAATTTCACATATACAAAAACAACTATGTACACTCATGCTCTTTTGCCTATCTGTTCCCAAAATGTATTCCATTTTAAAATATTTTCAACTTTTTTTTTTATTTATACAGAGTCCTTTTATCTTTCAAGACCAGAAAAGTATAGAAGACTTTTCTATATTTACTTCTTTACAAATAAAAGTGGATTTATATTTTTCTCCATTTCCTGTGAAGATACAGTAAGCTTTTGAAGGATAAGAGAGAATAACAAGAATATTTCAAGAAAGAAAATCTTCTCACTATATCAACTCTGTTGGTAAGTTCCTGATACTGAAGACTTGAATCTCACTCATCTACCCTACATAGTGTCCTGGCTTTCAGTGTAAGAGATATTTTGGAGTAGGTTCTTACTTCACCCTTGAAATAAAATCCTTGATTTATTTCAGACAGGTAATGACTTATTAGAGAAGTCATTAAAGAAGGCACTTAAATTAAGTTTACCAAAATTCAGGTAAGTACCTTTCCTATTGAGGTATGGAGTTCTTCAGTCTCAGTTTCTCCAGCAGGGTATTTAGTTTTTATTGCACTAGAAATGTTCCTACAGAAAGGAGAGCCATACATAGAGTTGTAGGTTACCATATATTTTTAAATTTTAGCTATAGAAAAAGAAGAAAAGTTATAAGAAAAGAATATGTATATATTATTATAATAATATATATTCTTATATAAGAAAAGAGCTGATAGTAGGCTCCTGCACCCATTTATATCTAAAACCTGATATTCAGACACACATGGACAGAGCCTTGGGTGACATGGCTTTGTGTGAGATGTCCCTGCCCATGGCAGGGGGGGTAGAACTAGATGATCTTAAGGTCTTTTCCAACCTTAGCTATTCTATGACTCTATGATTCAACATCCACATTGATTCCTTGTTGAATTCATGTACTCTCTTCAGATCAGTTTGTTTTCAAAGAATGAACACATTTAACTGTGAGCTTTATTCACGTAGGCATGTGCTTATGAGAACTCCCCTCTTTTTGTTGGTGCATCAAATGGTTATAGTTTACACTAGACTATGCTTCTGAACTACATTCTACAACTCTTCTTGTATTCATATCATGCTAAATCATAGTTTAATCCAAGCCTGACTCAGCTTTCTAGCACTACCACCAATACTTATTTTACCAATGATCTGCTGAATTATATTTGGATCCTCTGTTAAAAGTATCATCTGTTTGGAATTTCTCAAAGATCAAAGAAAACTCCATAAATGAATATTATTCTGCTCGTTATCAAAAAGAAAAAACAAACCAACCAACCAACAAAATCCTACAGAAACACAAACAAACAAACAATAATCAACCACAACCTTGTTTTTCCAGAAAGATATATACAATGAAGGATACTCCTGGGCCCCGGATGCTAAATACTACATTTCTAAGTCAATCAGAAGCTGCTTAAAGTTAGGGAAAGGAAGAAAAAACGTCTCCTATACGCAGTCTTCTGCACAGCGATTATCCCTGCAAAAATGTTAAATGTCCACTAACTTTTTTTTCACGTGGATCATAAGAAAACAGCCTGGCACACACAGTGAACTTCTGTATTTTAAATAATTCTGATCCTTTTGATGAAAGTGCTTGAATCTATGAACCTCACAAAAGAGTTTCCATTCAGAAATGTAACTCTGTAGACTATAAAGTCTTAAATTATAATTGAGGCTTTACTAATCAAACTTTGGGAATAAAAGTTTTATGCAAGTAGGGCCCTGTTACAACATATAGTTACTGAATTTTCACATTTTCTTTTCTGTTATCTCATTTCTTCTCTTGGGTCCTTCTGGTGACCTATATAAAATGGCAAAGTCTCATTATCAGAATTCTGCAGCACCCAGAACTGGCTGTAATTGATGAACTGAAGTCACAGCCATAGCAAGAACCTGTAGTTCTAAAGCCAAGCAGGAAATCTTTACTCTGAAATAAAACAGAAATAAGCTGTCCTCACCAGGGCTTTGAAAACAGGGGTTGGTAAAAATGCGAAGATCTCTTATACAGAAATAAGGAGGATTTAGGGGGAAAAAAATTTCAAATTGATGCTTTTATCCTCCTAACACTGCTGCCCAAGTCCATCAGTCTTTCAAGAGCACCATTCCTCACAGAACTCACATGCTTACAAAGGAGGGAGAAGGAAGAAGTAATTTCTGTTCACATTCTTTGTGAATGCAGAAGGGGATACTTCATACAATATATAAAACATTAATGAGTAAGTCTAGGCATGGAAAATCCATGGAATTCCTAGAATTCTAGAAAGAACATACACCAAAATCATCAAAAAAAATAGCTAAGAACTTATCTTCACATATCTTCTAACAAGATGTTATATTCTAATGGCCCAACATTGATTATTAGAACAAGGAAAGCACAACACAATATTTTCAGTCTGAGAGCACAGAAAATTTCAGCAAGACTGAAAACTGTGAGCATTACTTTCACCTTATTAACGGATTGAAAGCTGGGAGAGCAATAGTTCAGTCATCTTGTCTCATTCTCTTGAAATCTGAAGTATCCTTGGGACCTGTGGTGACCATAAACCGTTTGCTTGGATGCATCTAACACACTGAACTTCAAGTGTTTGTACCATAACC
The DNA here is from genome assembly GCA_032466535.1 of Forpus xanthops. NCBI lineage: Eukaryota > Metazoa > Chordata > Aves > Psittaciformes > Psittacidae > Forpus > Forpus xanthops. The sequence continues at coordinate 26,811 of JASSUY010023717.1, read as the reverse complement.
ACCCAGCCTTGGGGCCTACATTTTTCTCTCCAACCAGACAGAACTTCTACATAAAGAGTTCTGTGGCAAGGCACTCCAAAAATAATTTTCCTCCATGTGTAATTCAGTGAAAGAAACTTAACTTCTAGGGAGTTCCTAGAAATTTAAGTTCTCCAGGAACTTATTCCACTCTACTTCAGCACTGTCCCCATTATTCAAAAAAGCTGTGGACAGGGTGGAGAGGGTCCAGAGAAGGGCCACATGAGGAAAGGCTGACAGAACTGGATTTGCTCAGCCTTGGGAAAAGGAGGCTCGAGGGAGACCCATTCACTATGTTCCAGTATTTAAAGGGTGACTCCCATCTTACAGGGAGTTACATGGACAAGACAAGGGGTAATGGATAGATTTACTCCCAGGGATATTCCAATTAGACACAAGAGGAAAATTTTTCACAGTAAGATCAACCATTGGGAATAATCTCCCCAGAGAAGTGGATTGCCCAGTATTGGAAACTGTAAACATTCAGTTGGACAGGACACTGGGACATACTGTCCAAGTCATGCTTTTGCCAAAAAAGGTTGGACCAGGTGATCCTTGAGGTCCCTTCCAACATGGTATTTTATGATTTTATGATTGATTGATTCTGATGAAATCTCTCCAAACTTCTCATTTTTAAGCATACCCAAGGCAAAGAGAAAACCCTTCAAAAAATTTGGATTATAATGACTGAGTAGTTCCAGAGTAAGAAAAGAAAGCTTAAACAAGAGAGTGGTATCTCTACATCTAATTAGCAAGTATCTAATAGATATAAATATTCTTAAAGACCAGCCTAAAATCCACTTGGATCAGCATCCTAGAATTCAGCATTGAACCTTGGCTAATTCATTAACTTAATCCAGAAATCTGTTTATTCCTTACTTTTGCTGCAATCACAATAAAAGCACCATTCACAAGTCTAATAAGTGTTTAAAAAAGAAGTAAAATAAATATAAATAAACAGAAACCATGAGAGAGAAGCTTCCCTTGTTCCTTAGACCAAATGAATCCATACACTTACAAAAATTATCATAGGACAGGGTATGTATGTTTTATAAATAAATGTAATTAGAGCTGTAACCCTTCTGTCTCCGTATATAATTCTCAGAAATACATCATTTCTGTAAAGAAAGATACTTCTCAATACATTTATACAACATTGCCTCCAAATTCATCTGCAGACATAAAAATATAGTATGTAAGTGTAATGCAAAAGAGCATTTTCATGACTGGAACATGCACCACAACTATCCCACCCCCCTTTTGGGGGGGGTTTGGGTTGGTGTTTTTTTTTCCAGTTCAAAATGGCCTTTTTAGCAACAATTATCAAAGCTCTAATTCAAGAAAAATATGCGAGGACCTTTTTTTGATATGCCTTCCAGCTCCACTGGCTTCAACAGCAAATACATTCATGGCAACTTTTTCTAACAGGGCCTAAGAATATTCCAACAGAAATTATTGTATCCTTTGAAGTCACTCAAACATATTTTTGTTTGTCAGATATGGATTGCTCATTTCCATATTGCCTTGTAATATTATATTGAACATGAGGCTGTCTTATATTATAAACAGGAACTATTTTTAAAAACATATACTTATCATAAGAAATTAATACTTCTAAAATTTAATGAGCAATACTGGGGTTAGCATGTAGTTCATTAGATTCCCATTTAAGTAGAAAACACAACATTTCAAAATTAAAAAGAGTGGTTGTAAATTCATTCTTTTAGGCCTCATTTTTTTAACTGAAGCAGGAAACAGATGTGAGAGAGCAGATGCTCTAAGTTCAGTTCATTACTGTCAACCACGCATTATTTCCCAACCTTACTGACAGCATGCTGATTGATTGCTACTCCGTAAGCCATACTCCTCTAGATGTATTTGGATCTGAGCAAAGATCTTCTCTGCCATATTTCAGGAACGTCAATATTTTTTATTTTTTCTCCCATTTTCTTGTGTTCATAGCGTAGTTTGGAGACCTCTTGTCTCAACATACTGTCATGTAATAATGGAACAAAAATCATTACTAATCTTTATTGTACAGTCTCTCATCTCCAAAGCAGAAAAAATGTATTTCACATTGGAAGAGTGGTGTGCCAAGAATGCTGTGCTTCCCAGAAAAGACATATATTAGCTCGAGAACAGCAGTCAAAACAAAGATGCTCTCATGAACCAAAACCAGGAATGATTTGCACCAAAACTGCGTGTAAGGAATAAAGATGAGAAAAGCACTCCACTTACAAAAAGTGGGCAATATGAAAACGACTTCCACAAACTACAAAATTCAAACTACAGCTACCTTCTTCAGCAAACAACCTGTTTTCAGTAATATATGAAGGTTTGGGCCATTTAAAAATCATTTCCCTAAATTTTTACTGAAAAATTTAAGTTTACCAAGTTAATAACATCATCTATTACATAAGGAAATACAGGGAAGAAAAAAAAAATGGATTTTTATTCTTAAGATTTACACTACTAGAGCAGCAATATATCTGTCTTGGCATATTTTTAGGCAATGTAATTTGCTTCCTTACCTCATGTCCCCATAAGACTTTACATATGTCTGAATTGCTGTAACTAATCAACGCAGTCATACCTCTCTCTACACTTCGTAAAAGCAGAGAAGAAAAAGCATATGGGTATTTTAAAATAACACAGATATTACAACTGAAGTTTTTAATCAGATACTCTCAAAAGGTTTTCATTTGAGAATACGTACTGAAGGAAAGAATGAAGGAAAGAATAAGGAAATAATGAAAGAGGATGCTCATTTGCAATGGGCTGGCTACTTTGCTCTGTACTTTGCAAGTCAAAACATGGACAATAATGCCAATAAATGCATTTACAAAAGAGCTTTGAGGTACACAGCTTTTGATGTCACAGTTGAAGAAAACAATTCAAGAGAACTACAAAATAAAAAATTACCAAACAATAAGAAAGAAAACTCACATAAAATTTAAGACAAGTGCTCATTCAACATTTATTTAGCGGTCTATACCAACTTGGACTAACCTTGTCAGTTAAGAGGTTTTCTACCTGTAAAAACTCCTTTTCCCCATATGATGTCTCCAATACTTTAAATAAAGAATTGTATTCAGTACCAGTTGTACTTCTGCAACCCATTCAGGGCTACAGACAAGATAGTTCTGAATCATATTCATAATATTAGCTGAAGTAGTAAGTATTCAGAAAAAGAGACTGCAGTCTTCCTGAAGCCCAAGATCCTATGACTCTGGGGACAGCATACACACAATGACCTGAAAAATCCTACCTTGACAGTTAAAAGCAAACTTTCATATCTTTTTCTCCCTGGATAGCAACAGGTTTTTCCCTTCACAAACTTGGATCAGTTTTCACATCATAACATAAAAAGTGGGATTGCGAGGTTAAATTGCATATAGTTGGAGCAATATGCAGTAGAAGAACTTTTAATAACTTTGTTATTAAATAACTTTTAATAACTTATTAAAATAGTTAATCTAACATATTGTATTTTACATGTAAAGTATGGACCAAAAACCTCTCCAACAAGGAAGACAAGTAGAAAATAATGCTGACTGACAATGGAAAGCCTCCCTCTGTCATGCTTTCTTAACACACAATCTCACATTCACTCACGCATTTTAGTAATAAATCAGACTGGCTTTCTTTTGGAAGAGTGCAGACTAAAACAACTGCTTGGGACACTGCATTCTTTGATTCTTCTTTGGGATAAATTCTAGATTCCAAATAAAACCTGGAACATATCAAGTACTATATATCCAGGAATATATAGAATCATAGAATCATTTAGTCTGGAAAAACCCCTTAAGATCGAGTCCAGCTATTTACCTAACATTGCCAAGTCCACCATTAAACCATACGCCTAAGTGCCACATCTACACATCTTAGATACCGCCCCCCCCCAGTGATGGCAACTCTACCCTTTCCCTGGCCAGCCTGTTCCAGTGCATGACAACCCTATCAGTGAAGACATTTTTCCTAATATCTAAACTAAATCTCCCCTGCTGCAGCTTCAAGCTGTTTCCTCTCATCCTATCACCTGGAAGAAGAAAACAACACCCACCTCACTACAAACCTCTTCAGGCAGTTATTGAGAGGTAGCATTGCAGGTCAGGTATCCAATCAGATAAGACAATAAAGAGTAGACATGGGGGAAGAGTCACACTTAAATTAATAAGTGGAATAAATTTAGCAACAGAGTCCTATTTCACTTCAGTAAAAAGAGAAAGCACCAGCAAAGGGTTCCTGCACACAGTCAGGTGAGGATGTCAGACAGGAATAAACATGAGGTTCAGTGTTTAGCAAGACCAAAACCAGCAATTTCAACTCTGGGAACCTGAGAAGTTAAACTACACTAACTAGAAAACAATGTTTAGACAGCAACCATGAATCACTGACACAGGATCAGCAGAATTCATGAAATTCCCATGGACTGTGGTTATTGGCAATACTGAGAAGTGACGACAGGTTAACTGAAATAGGTTCTGTTAAACTAATACATCCTTTGTGCATGGACTCTTCTTTTCAAATATTTCAATAGGTTTTTAAATAGTTATTTCCATTGAAATTGCATCTGTAAAGTTGTGCCATTCTCATTGCACAAGAATTCTACTAAAGCCTACTAAAGAGAACTTTCAGCTTCAAAACCCTATGGTTTTATTGCTAGGAGAAGACAGGGGGACTAGAGATAGTGCAAGAGGATTACTAGACTGGAGACAGGCAACTTTCCCATTAATTCTGGAAATCAGCCCAAAATATTTCAGGCCCATGTCATGTCAACCAAGCTTTTAATTGTATTTTTTTCCATTGTCATGATAAACCAGCCATGAAGCAAACCTTGCTAGGTCTCCTTGTCTCACCATTTATCTTCTTTTGTGACAAAATGGAATCACACAAGAATCATTCTTTCCTTCTGTATTGATAGAAGTACAGGAAAATCCTTGTTCATGCCTTATTTTCTAGATGCTACAACAACATATATGTACTATTACATGCCAAATTACCAGCAAATTATTGTCTTGGATGGTACCAAGGCTACAAGTTCAGAATCTTTTTGGGGAGATTACTGAAGTGAGCTTAAATGACCTAAATTTGATAGGCTATGCAGATTGCACCCCTTCACAGTATGCATCAGTTCCAACAGCTCTCAACACGAGCATGAGTTTTAAAGCATATCTTATATTGTCTGACTAAAACTATCTGGGCCAAGAATGATATACTTCACTGGTAATGGTTATCTGAAAGAAGGTCTGCATCCAAAAGAAACTGTTTAATAATTCAAAAGTTCTACCTGAAGGCAACTTAGGAAAAATAACATTTTGCTTTTCAGCTATTATACCTGAGAGTATCTACCATAAGAAAGCCTAAATACAAGAGCTTTTTATGTTACCTTACATCCTTAAAGGCTGCTAAAAATTTAATGAGGTGGAAACCAAAACATGTGACCCTAAATTGAGAAGCTGTTAAATAAAACATCTAGGAACACACTCAAAGCTTTCATTTGGAATGCTATTGTGGCCATTCTATATTTGGAGCTTAAATGTCTCAAGGAGTACCTCGGGTAACCTACAAGAAATCTGCAAGGGAAAAAAAAATAGTGGCTTAGGAGGCAAAAGGAAAATAAATCTGATTCTGAAACTATATATTCCTGATGACTACATGAAATGCAAAAGTAACCAAGTGATGAAAAGCATGCTTTGACGCAGCCAATAGTTTACCTAAATTTATTTTTCTTATTACATCAACAGTTCTTAACTGTTTAATAAATATCCTGAATGAACAGCCAACTGACAGAAAGAGACAAAGATAGAGATGCATATAAATGCATAGGGGGGAATAAAACCCAAAAGTTTTGCTATCACATTTAGTTCTTATACATAAAAACCTCTGCTTCCCCTTTTTGAGGGATGAAAATTCACAAAATAACCCCTCCTTTTACTACTTTTCAACTACTGTGACATAAAAAGTCAGCTCTAGCAAATATTAGCTAGAGGGCTTGGTTTTCCATGATCAGACCGTTCAGTTAACTAGTAGATTCAGATATATGAGCCCAGACATGTAGGAGAAATCAAATCCTGATAGCCTGATAGAGAGAGTAACTGAAGACACACTTTTCATAATGGAATCTGCAAGCTCTGTGAGAAGGAACAAAACAACACTGCATTTAACAGCCCCTGGTCATGAGCTTACCAGCTTCAGAAACTCCTCATTAACTTTCCCCTCTGGTAGAATATAGATCTTCATAAAATATACAATGTTACAAGATGCTATTTTATTCAATTTAGAAAGAAATAAAATGTTCATATGCCTTCTGAAGCAATAAAAATTAAAATTAATTTGTTATGACAGCATATAACAAGATTTTGGAAAGCAACATCTTCTGGAGATTTTTCTTATAAATAATTTCTCTCAACTTCTTCAGTCCTGTCCCACACTGATCTGCATTATCAATACTATGTTGGCCTCCTACTCAAACATTTGACATTGTCAGACACCACAATGTTGATTAGATTTTCTCAATTTAATTTTCACCAGCCCAAAATCAGTACATTATTTGTAAGCTGTTTGGTGTTTTATAGGGTTTATCCATTAAACCAAAAAAGTCTTTTCAGTGCCATTTGCTTGAGCTGAAATCAGGACACTATTTACAGTTCCTACCCAAAAAAAGGTTGCATAAAAGGTGATTTTAGAAGTTGTTTTAACAGTTGTGGAACTATGTGCAAAAAAAGCAACAAAAGTAACATAAAAATCGCTGGGTGAAAGTGGGTTTAATTTCTTGCTGGGAGAGTATGATTTATAGAATAAAAATGTTTGAGAAATATCTTTCTGTATGTACTTGTTTTCACACTCTGTCAAGCACAGATCTTCTAGTAAACAACAAAACTCGGAGGGTTGCCTTTTCAAATCCTTTATTAAAATTAGGAACCCATGAGGTTTTCTTAGGAATATAAAGGCCCCACAGAAAAGACTCAAAAAAATTATACAAATTACGCTATACAGCATTTGTTATGAATTCTCCAATAGACTTACACTCAAATTTTCTCATAAATGTAACCCACTATGTCATCCACAGGATGAGAGCCAAATCAAGGAACAAAAAAATGAATCTGACTTTTCTCATTTACATCCTAACAATAAAATTATTTCTCTTTTTGCTATTTCACACAACTTTGTCTATCCAGCTGCTGCTATTTTATGCAAAGTAAACATTTGTTGGTTTTGAAGAGTATGAAAAACTGTATGAAATCTGGATAATTTCAATGGCAAAGTAAAACAATGCTCACTGGTACAAAAATACCATTAAAGAAGCAAAAAAACATCTAAAGTTCAGTATTTGTGTCAGCGCAAAGTTTCTTCTTCATTGGAAGCTCTCAAGCAGATTGTCATGAAAAAGTAGAGGTTTTTTCTTCTTCTTTAACTACAAATAATTAAGGGTAACTACTTACAGTTTACTGGACAAAGTACAAGCTAGTCATGATCGACATACATTTGGATTAATTTTCTCCATAATGCATAATGTCAGACTTCTCTATTTCTATTCAAATTACAACCCATAACTGAATATTCATTATCTATTGAATCATACATGTAGGATCATTTACTTTTTAATGAAGTACCAAATTACCAAAACAAAACTCAACAACAGAAAATGTTCCCTAGCTTACAAACACACCTTCACTAAGCTTCCACTTTTAATTAGAAATATGATATTAAAATCAGGTCTAATATAACTGGCAAGATCTCAATTGCATGTAAATACCTTGTTAAAAAGTTATTAATGACATTTGTTACTATCTCATTAACTCCTGTGCTTGTCAAATTTGTCTATTAAAGAATATTCAAATTTAATCCCATGCCTATCTGTTAAGAAAATAAAAAGAAAAATGTAAGAATAATACTATTACTAAAAGTCTCAAGCAATCAGGACACTGATAGTCACCCACAATGGGAAGAGGAGGAAGTTGGAAGATATGCAGGTAGTGAAAATTGCTTTTTTGAGGCATGTATTACAAAACAGAGTCTAATGCTTCCATGGGCAGAAAGATGAGTAAAATAATACTTCCAGAATTATGAGAAGTACCATCATTTGTACTAAGCAAGGAATGTTTCTTAGCTTTTTTTTTTTATTTGCTACATAACATAGAGCGAGGCTGAGAAGTATTATTTAAGTGGATCAGGAAACCCAAAACTGAACTGAGACTAAAGAGGAATTAACATCAAACACCATCTTAGATGTGGAACAAACAAAATCTCAACAATCATTCAAGGTAGGAGATATCAGATGTGACACTATGCTACCACACTGCCACAAAAGAGACAGGAATTCCTTTGGCTTTAACATCTTGAAACAACAACACAACTCCTTCCTGCTCCCCCTTCTCACCCCCCAGCTTCCTATGTTTATGTCATTTCTTAGTTGGCAATGTTATTTATTATTAAGAATAACTTCCTCATCTGAACTCTGCGTCATCCCACTTCAGAATGCCTCATCCGTGTTCAGTGCGTAAAGTTACAAAAAATTAGTGGTCAGCCCTCCAGTCACAAGGTAGAGGGGCAAAGAAAGAACTCTCCACAGAATTCATGTTAAAGGAGGTATAAATCATTTAAATTTAAGAAAGAGTACAGTAGTACATACACTTCTGGCAGCAGTTAAAAGTAAAGCTGTAAGTTGCCAACTAAGCAAAGTTCAAAATCCTAAATTAGACATCAAGATAGAAGAGCACATATCAGAACTAGAAAACCTTAACGCTAGGTTTCAAAATCAGAAAAATTGGCTTTCCTCTAAGTCAGGAAGGGTGGGGGAAAGAGCTGTTAGAGCTATTTGCTTTAAAAACATAATCCTGTTCCAAATAAGTGTAAACCCTTCAAAATACCTTACATATAAACCTGTTTCACATGAAATGGAATGGAATAGGAATGAAGTTGTGCCAATGTGTATGCTGCTGACAATTCCATTTATTATTTATCACACAAGTCATTAAGCGTTGCAGCTTTCAGGCCAAAAACAACCTTGAATTTTTACTTACAACTCTGCTAAAACTTCAAATACTTCATATTTTTGTAAATGTTTGGGCAAAACATGCTTGGTTTATTACATCAATGAACCAGTTCATTGACAAATCTGTATCAGGGCAAGATCAAGCATTCATGAAAAAAGTGCAAGCTAGTAAACTTATTTCCTGATAATGGACACTATAACCCAGAGTGATTGGCAATTTTCAACACAAACTACCATTATTACTTGAAATTGTGCAATCCAGCAAAATATGTCACACTTAGTGGCAGCAGAGAATCCAGGTAACCTGGCAGTGAAGCTGGATGGCTAACCTACCATTCTAGCCCAAAGCAGACTTTGGTGTCCATTTACCAAAACTGTTTATTTCATTTCATATTCAAGTCTGAATGTAAAGGTGCAGAGACACGTGCAAGCTACTGCTGCATAATTAATCGTTTGACTTTAAGCATCTAACTTGACTGCTATAATCCATTGCAGTAATACCATGGTAAGTAAGCTTTTCATGTAAGTGAACTTCCCTCTCTCTTACTCGTCTTCTATTTCACCTTCCTTTCTTTGATGCAGGAGATCATCAGATGCATGAAAGATCAAAACAAACTATCTCTGTGCAGAATTAAGCATATGCCAAGAACTTCTGTCATTGCTGAAATCAGTAGATTGAGCATTAAATGATTAAAAATTTGAAATCTCAATCATTCACCCATTTGTAAACGGATTCTTTTTCTTTCCCTTCATCCATCAATATCAGAATGCCCTATTGATACTGTTTTACAACTAAATACATTTGGCAAAACACACTGGTATCCTCCCACTCATAAACAGATGAGTTAGAAAACCCCCAGATCTAACTCCGTATTTCCCAATTTTATACACATTTTCCCTTTTTTTTTTAACATAAGAGGTCACATTAAATTTACTTTGCTGGTTGTACACACCCCAAACAGCTGTAAAATATTAATAACGTGGTAGGGATATTGCAGGCGAAAAGAAAGGTTGGACAGCATTATTATGAGATGAGAATTTGTGTCTACAGATGAAAATACTTCCTAGACTGAAACGTTTTGCTAATCATTGAATTATTACAATCAGCGAGGTATTTTTATCTCCACTGATTCTCCAGCTCCCCCGGGACAGTCGCTGTGTAGCAGCAGCAGCAGCAGACAGCCAAGGTTAGAGGACTTCACCCACCGTAGCTTAGCAACGAGCAGCCTTGCCTGGGTTGACAGACGCAGGGAGCAGAGCAGGGCAGCCCAGCTGCCCTTGGCACCCACCATAGATGCAGGATCCATAGAGTACTCTTTATGTTATAATCCTCTCCTGAAGACGGGAAGGGTTCATTTTCCAGCTATTATCAGTGGGATTTTTGCCATGAATCTTCTTTGCTGGTAGGTAAGAGATTCAACCACGGAAATTACTTTGCTTTTGAAGCAACTACAGGTCCACTGCTAACCAGCCTGTTAAGCTTTACTTCAAAGAGCTTAAGCAGGACTTGTGCTCCTGCCATACCCTAGGAGCATCAAGGACCACAACCTAAGTAAATTTTGAGTAAAGGTGAAAAAGTGATAGGAGACAGTATTATTAATAGTACTTATTAATACTTAGCAGCTATCCTATGCAATATCAAGAGATCTGCGTACGGTTTGGGAATCTCTCTTTGTAAAGAATTGTTCCACATTATTAAGTCTTATATTTATAGGTTCTCTATTATTAGATTTTACTATTTTAGGTGCTTCTCCAGGTCTTCCAACAAAGCTGTAGAAGCAGACTTCATGCTGATAGCATTTAATTGCTTTGCATGTGCATCAGTTAATGCATGGATGATTCAAACAATTAAGACCTAGAGGTGCTGATTAATTTCCGTTCATTCAGAACCCATGTGTCAGAGGTTCAGCAGCAGCAGTTGTCTTTCTCCTTTAAGTAGTAGCTGGTGTAGCACTGTGTTTTGGATTTTCAGCTTGGGAACAGTGCTGATAACACCAG
>JASSUY010023715.1:5253-15724 GCA_032466535.1 Forpus xanthops | reverse complement strand
CATGAAACTCAGAAAGTCCTTGGCCAGCCTAAACATTCTAAGCCATAACTATAAACACTGGTGTTATCAACACTGTTTCCAAGCCGAAAATCAAAAACACTGTGCTGCACCAGCTACTATGAAAAAGAGAAAAATGACTGCTGCTGAACCCATGACACATACATTAGCTGCTGCTCCAGCCACATACGCCACATCTGATGATTTTACTGATTTCTGATATAGTTCTGCTTTTGATCAAGCTAAATTGAACCTCTCTTTTGACCCTTGGTTCATCTGAAATACTCTAATGATCCAATAGCACAAAGCACAGTAAAAATTTTCTTCCCACATGGAAATTATTTTCTGTAGCAGCATTACAGAGATGCTGCTAATACTATGGGAAGCAGGAATTTGCCATTAGATACATTTTTTTACAAAGCCTCCCACTTTGTTGAATGAAAATATGACTGATAGAATACGGAACACAACTACAAATGCAGGTTAAAAGAAATGTAGCTTGAACATCTTTTTGGTGGATTCTTTTTATTGTTTGCATGTTTGTTTTTATATTTTCTGCATTGAAAAATTTACTTATTTCAATAAAGACATATTAGCTGATCACAGTAGATACTGTACATATAGGAACTGAAATAGAATAAAAGGGTTTAAAAGGATAAAAAGGAGACCCACATTATTCAGGGAAAAAGCTGCTGATGGATAACTGTTATTGAACCAGAAGGAAATAATGAGGCCATGGCTAGCAAGTGAAAAAAAAGGTGTTAAAAATGATAATTTAGAAGACAATGACACATTGCACTGGGATCCTTCCATTCTTTCTCTAAGAATGCGAAGAACATAATAAACAAGAAAGGAGGAACTTAAGTATGTGAATCTAAGAAGAAACATGAAGTAAATTGCAGCCTGCAAGACCTGGTCTAATCAGAAAACTGACAAAAATACTTAACTTCCAGAACAAAGTCTATAGAGAAGATAGATTCCTATAGACAGAAAAGGGTATAGAAATACATTCTGGAAGTAGGAGCAGGCCAAGGCAGAAGAAAGGAAAGATACATGCATACTGACTGCAGTAGCACTGCCATTTGTACTAAATTGAAAGATATAGGCTTGGAATACTATAGGAAATTTCAGTAGAGCTCCAAGTCAAGATAAGAAGCCAGGCCTGGAAATCCTTAGGAGAGGAAAGAAAAAAGTAAGAATAGTGATCCAGAGGTGCTCATATGATGTACATTCTAGATAGGATAAAAATTACAGAACAACATTGAAAAGAAATATCTTTACTTCAATGGTGTGAGACCTTGCTCATAGACACTTCCTGCTTGACATTAAGAAATGAACAGAAATCATGTGCTTAGCAAAAAAGCAGGTAGATAATCAAAATGTGATGAAAGGTACCAGGTTTTGAAGACATTTACAATACAGCACTGTAAATTTATTTCATTCTCTTAAAGCAAATATTTCAGGCATATATAAAATTGAGGAGAGATTCATCTCAATCAAATGGATGCTCAGAATCCATTTACATTTCAATTGAACAATCACTTAGGAGTGAAACAAAAGAAAGGAAGTCCAGTGCAACCTCAAGAAAGGAAAGAAGTATTGCAGGTAGTTTCTAGCTCTGAAGAAAAAAATCCACATTCTGTCTGTTCTGTAAGTCTTTAGTGAAGATGGGACCTCAGAGACTGGAAATGTCAAGGGCAAAAACATGTGACACCACAGAACAGTAATGCTACTGTGAATGAATGGGGGAGCAAGTTGTTAGTGGTAGGAGGTTGTGTTTTTAAAAATGAAATGTATTCTTTCTGCAAAAGGACTAAATCTAATTCTGAATTAAGTCACTGATACTAGAAGTATTAGTATTCAGCAGACTAGGTGATACAACCCCCATGAGTAGAGCCCAATTAATATTTTGCCACTTCTTCTAGATTCATCTGTAACCACTGACAAGTTATTTGAGAATGCAATAGTTTTAGTTTAGAAGTCAGGCTAACATTTTATTACTGAGTAGTTTGTCAAACCCTCACAGCTTGATACTTTTTCCCACTTTCAACACAATTAGCCAAAACAAGACAACGTAGTAATAAGAACTATCAGACAGGGCAAATGCCAAAGAGCAAGTCTTCTACATTTTATTTGACCTACCTCACATATGAATTTCCCAATCTACATGTGATAACAAGATTTGCAACATCTAATTTTCAGTTACTTGGCAAAAACATACAGAAACCCATTAAGACAGTCTTATTACTGTGGTAATATACTGCAATTTTATATTTGGACTTTGCTGTTAAGCAACAGCAATGTCACATAAAAATTTTAATGAAAATAGCATGTATTTATTTTCCTCTCAAGCCAGAAATGGAAAGTGTTTTCACCTGAAAGGTCTCCCCTTCACATGTTATACAAATATTTTACTTAAGTTTTTTTTCCCTGCCTGTCTTTTTGCAGACCTATTTAAAAATATTCATCATTCATGCTGGTTTTATTCATATGCCACAGTTTGAAAAGAAAAACAAGCCCTCAATCTGAAAAACTCCACCAAGCTGCCTTGGCATCATGACTCTTAAGAAGCCTGCAAGTTTCACCTACCAAGGAGCGATGAGCACAGGTGCCAGAAAACCCTAGTTTGTCAGGCACTTCATTGCTTGTCAATTTGCCAGGCGTCTTGCCAAAGGCTGAGGAAAGAGAGCCAGATAGAAACCCAGCAGAGATCTGTCACAACCCTATTGCAGCTTTGCTGAAATGAAAATGGTTTGTGCAAAACATTCTGATTTCAGTAAACCGCAAAGTTCCAATGAAGATGCACAGTGATTTGTTACTTTGAAAGAACAGACTATGACTGTGGCGGTTCTTTCCCATATTCCTATGGAAAATATGGTTTATGAGTATTTTCCTGGTCAGCCTTACTCAGGCCACGCCACAGATGCATCTTCTTACCAGGTCACCTTCAGATAAGGAAACCTGATTTGTCTCCTGTGTAAGCCAGACGTCCTTTTCCTACCTTACATTTTTCACACAAGTGGGCATAACTATTATGGCACTGAACTGGTAGTGTTATGTTCAAAAAAAACGAACCAGACTCAGCTTTTCTGCCAGCTTTCCCTGATACTTTCTTTTGGGTTCCTGTGTAGTATCTACTCTTGGGTGTGAATGAACTTGAAAATATAAAGAAAAAAAAAAAAACAAAAGGAAAAGGACTGGGGGGAAGGGAAGAAAATCAGAGCCATTTAGCTGGAAATTGAGTAGGTCTTAGATTTAATTCCTTTCCTGACCAATACTCCTTTGTCTTCTGAGTTGCTATTAACTGGTTCATGTCTGCTGTAAATGATTTATAGGCAAGAAAGAAGGAAAGTTGTGAATGAACAGCGGAAACACATGTTGAGGGCCAGAGGGAGCCCTGATCTTTGGCTTATGCAGATAGTAGCAGTTTTGTTACTGAGAACAGACAATTTTCAGATAGCACAAAATCTTGTATTTGAGAAAAATGATTTGACACTGAAAAGAAAACCTAACTATTTTACGAAGAGGCTGTGATGGTGTAAAAACTTATTCTCTACTTCTGACCTGACTGAGCATGTTAAATCTCACAGAAATTTGATCAAATTTCCTATTTAGAATTAAAGAAGCATATGTAAAAGATCTTTTCATTTTATGGTAATGTTTTTATAAGAAAAAAGTCAATTTTATTGTATTTAAATACTTTATTAGGAAAGTTAAATAAGATATACTTGCCTCCTAGAATATCTAGTCAGTTTCAAAAGCACTGAATTAGAAGAGGCATTACAACCAAACGACACTTATGTAATGTTGGCCTATGTTGTTATACCCTCAAGATGTGCTATAAGATAAAGCCTATAGTCATACAGTCATTTAGGTTGGAAAAGATGATACAGTTGGAACTGGATGATTTGGTTGGAACTAGATAACCATAAGGTCCTTTCCAACCCTAACTGTTCCATGGTTCTATGTTTTGGTGGGTTGTTTGTTTTTTTTTTTTTTTTCTACTAACATACCTAGAGCACTTGAGTTTTTAAAAAGTGGTTTTCGAAACCCTAGCCTAAGGAAGTCAAACTCACTGCTATGTTTACATCTTGGGGAGAAAACCACTTGAGTGCTAACTGCCTTCCAGCTGGTACCAGAAGGCTGCTTTTCTCATCCCCTTTTATTCCATGTGTAAAGATCTTTCATCTTTTTCGTTTTTCTCTTGCAAAGACGTGAGACACCATTTGTTCCTATTTCAGGGGAACCAATACACATTCATTTCTTACTGATACTGATGTGATTCAGATAGATTCTAACTGCACTGTAGCATTTTGGTTTATCAAATTCCTAAGTATTGAAAGAGTAACTTCCTGGTGAGTATTACATTTAATCTTGTTCCCTTTAAAATCTTGCATAACCACAGCATTCTTGCATCACTTGGCACTATCTTAGGTCAAGGCCTCAGAGCATCTCTAAGATGAAGCGGGTTTCAAGATTCAGGTTTTTGTGGTCTCCGTTTCCTGGAGAACTTCATCACTGTCCATTATTGTGGATTTATATATATGCATATATATAGTGGTGACAGGGCAGGAGAGTACTCTACAGAATCTCCGCTTTGCCACAACGCTAATTAGGATATAGGAATGTGCCAGTATCGGCATTCACCAAAAAAGAATTTCTAGGAAAAATTATTTGAAAAACATACAGTTTTAAGAGGGTGGAAACATATACAGTGGTAAATATGTGTAGCAATTCCAGAGATATGTGACAGCAGGAAGTGGAGTGGGTTGATCAAGAGACATTGTAATTATGAAACCCTGTAATCTGGAACAGGGACAGTTGATTTCTGTAATGGTGTAATTCAGCTGTTTTTAACATTACATTACGTAGCTATGGTATTTGATTAAGTAATTTGCATGGAGTGATTTGACAGAAATTTTAAAATATCCTTATTGCTTTATATATCTATTAAAAAGGAACATTTCTATTTTATTGTCCAATTATGCAACGAGGCAAGGACTCTGGTAGCCGCCAGAATATGAATCCAGCAGACTAAAACTTAATTACAATGTACTTGCTACATAGTAGGGACTCAGGTGAGATTGTTTTTCCAAAGTACTTCAAATACAAGATTTTTAAATTGGAGGGATTAATTCTTTTAGATGGCTAAATTTTAATAAACCAGCTCTCAGATTACTCAAGATTTTCTGCTTGTTTAAAACACCGGTCTGCCCACTTCCGTTTCTTTTGTCCTTCCCTAAATGCAACTATAACACCTTATTTTATTTTTCCACTGCTGTTTGTCCTCCAGGATCTGTCACACCCCCACTTTTTATTAGAGGCTCCTTCTCCAATACTCTGCAGCCATGCTTCTTTCTTTAACTTTGTGCTTTTCTCTAACTGACCTTACATACATACAATTTTTACCACTATTTCTAAAGCACACACCTCATGGTTCTACTTTGTACTGCTGACTTCTTCAAACTAATATTTTAGTTTGCACATAATTGAAAGAGTTGATGTCATCTACTTGTACACTGTTCTGCCTTATGCGTGTTTCATTCATTCAGTGGATAATTCAGACAGCAGTTAGGATAGGAGGGATTATCTAAAGATTTCTCTATCAGCTCTTGCCCAATATCTTAGACTAGATTCCTAGCTTTTAAATCAGTTAAAGTGAAATGAACCTATCTAAATGTACTTTCATGGTAGCAAATTAATCAGTGCCTGGAAAGGGAAAACATTCGGTAAGGGACATGGAAACATACTTGTTTAGACTGTTACATTTTTAAGTCTCGAACATTACACTTCCCTAAACAATTCCCTGGTTGTGGACGCAGCAGCTAACAAGGATGTTTCCCCAGAAAAAGCAGGACAGCTTGCATGTTGCCTACCTGTCCCTCGTGATAGAGGGTAAAGCAGTTTCATAAAATAGACATAGATTTTGCCTGAGAATGGTCCAAAGCACATTTAATTTAACTGTACATATGTAACCAGCAAGTCTACTAGCAGCAACTATCAATTCTGCCATTTTAAATTACTTTGGAACTTTCTGAGGGACAGGAGAGAAAGTAATGTAATTTAGAATAAAATAGCTAAGTGGGTCTTTAATTATTGAATCCTCAGGCAATGTCATTTGGGATCAATCGATAAGGGAGTATGCAACACACATCACATTAACTTCTCTAAACTAGCATTGAAGACAAAGCTTTTATTTTATGCAGTTTAAGCATTAGAAGCTTATTTTGAAATGTTTATATATGGCACCAGGAGATAGCTACAAGAAGAGTAAACATGACTGATGCATGTGAAGCTTTCTATCTGAACTTTACATGGGAATGTAGTATTCATGAAACACATGAAGTACATCTTCATTATTGCTGGCATCCTGATAGCACAGTGCTATTTTACACTGACAACACACCACTTCGGCAATCCAGAATTCAGAGAAGTTACACCGATTCAGTTCAGGACTGTAAATCCTATCTCTTAATTGTTTCATGCTGAGAAGCTGGCATTTCAGCAACTCCCTCCTCTCCCCAGTACAAAACTGACATTTATAGAGGGTTTAAGTAAAAAACCCAGCAAACCAACCTTGCTAAACACTACTTTCTCATTCACTTCATAAGAACTTAATGATATACATCTGATGAATACATAGCATTACAGGCAAACTAAAAGTACATACACCAAGAGTTCAACAGTTTTTTTCTATAACAGTAATATGCAAGTGTGGGGTGACCTCAGAGGAAAAATATTCCATGTTGGTTTTGCATACCAGCTCCAAAAGTCTTCAGAAATAGACCTAGAATTGTCAAAACCAGTTATTTATCACCCATTTTATTCCAAATTCTGTATTAATGCTTCAGAAAACTCAGTTCTATGGCATCTAGGTTTCATGTTTCAAGCTTTTCTGAGGCACTTAAAGCTTCCAAAATATTTATTCAGTATTTTGTTATATTTATGGCCAGGTTCCCAGCTGTGAAAAGTGACCCATACTCATGCTAAAGCTGAACTATGCATTGAGGAGCACCGGAGTCATTACAGAATCCTCACAATTACCCTTCTGCTGAGTCAGTTAGTTCAGTATCATAAGTTTTAAATTTTGTTACCAAATAGAGATTAATGTTTTGAGTCCCCAAATTTAACATCTCACAAGGTGCTATCACAGCTGCAAGAATCAGATGCAATAATCAGATACAAGAATCACGTGTCTGCATTTCATCTCCCATTTAATCATTAATCATTCTTACGGAGTTTACATAAGTTGAGGTTTAAGCCTCTCAGGCACTTTGCTCGCTCACTCCCCTCTCTTTCCCCCAGAAGATCAGAAAGAATGCAACTCCCACAGGTTGAGATAAGAACAGTTAGCAACTAAGATATAATATAAATCACTACTGCTACTACCAATAGTAATAATGACAAGGGAAATACAAGGAAAGTGAATACAACTGCTCACCACCAGATACCCAGCCCGACCACACAGTGCACCCTCACTCTTCGGGTCTCTCCTCTCTGTTTTCACATCCTGGGCATGACATGCTGTGGTGTGGAATACCTCTTTGGTTAGTTTGGGTCAGGTGTCCTGTCTCAGTTTCCTCCTGGCTTTCCTTCCTCCCTGGCAGACCATGAGACTCAGAAAGTCCTTGGTCAGATCAAAACATTACCAAGCAGTAACTGAAAACACTGGTGTTATCAGCGCAGTTCCCAGGCTGTAAGTCAAAAACACAGCACCAGCTACTAAAGGAGAAAAATGACTGCTACTGCCAAATCCAGGACAACATACCACAGTACTTAAAACTAAACCTTATAACAAGAAGAGCAATGTCTATTCTGTTGGCATTATTAAGATGTTGTTTTGCCTTTTCCCCTTACACAGGTTCTCATACCAGTCTTATTTATGTATGATTTAATTGCTCTCCAGTAATAAAATAAGAAATGCAACTGCTGTCTGTTTTCCCTGTTCATTTAGCGTCACCTTTCCTCAACATAAAAATGCTGGCTTCCTGTGGCAGAGTTAAAAAAAAAAAAAAACCAAAAAGAATAAACTGAAACAGTTGCTTTACCCTTAAAGATCTTTGGTCCATGTCTAAAAGCCACTACCAGCTGACTCAGAGGGATTCTTCCCTGCTCCAGCTGCATCCCCCAAAAAAAAACTACCACCACTTTCATGTCAATTTAAGAGGCATACAGTGAGAGGCTCCTTCAGGAAAAAACTATGGGGAGGAGGGTAAACCTCTGTTTAGATCCTTCCTTATCTAAACCTTAATTTCAAGTTGAAGCAGTGCATTTTTTTAGACTGCTTTAGCAAATGAAGGTGAAAAAGAGCAAAGGCAATGTGAAACATGCATGAACAAGTTGTTCCCCATTCTGTACTATTTTACACCAGTGTGCAGCCTTCCCTCTAGTAAATATGCTATCAGCATTGTGCAGTACATAACAGGTGACAGCCACAGAAAATGGGCACAAAGCTGTACACAATGGCACCTGCAGGAACAATTTGGTCTCAAAAGGAACTCAAGTGCAAACTTTTAGAGGGAAATTTCACTAGCCTACCTGACTGACATCCTCTCCAGGACAGTATTAGGCTATGCATAGAGCAAAACTCATAATTAGTCCCTCAGAGACAGATGGTGCATCCTCAAACAAAGTTTAGAAGAAGTCATTCAGATATCTATCTTTCAAAAAACATATGTATTCCAGATCTCGTTGGAGAAGCCCACTGGGTAATACCAAGCATAATTCTAACTAAAAAGAAAGCAAAGACACTGTCTTAGATGTAACTGTGAAAAAAAATTATCCATTTTTTCCCAGTCAAAAAGGAATTTGCCAAATTCAAATGAGTATCAAACCAATTAAATCCAAGGCTTCAACTAGCTTTTGAACTTTTACCACTGCTGATAATCACTAAATAGGGCAATAAAATTTACATCTACAACTACCTCTCAACCTGAGAAATACAGATAAATAACAATAGAGTGAACACATCATTTAAACGAGGAACTATGAAAAAACAATTTTAAGCTTACCAACAGGCTTGAGCCTTGAAAAACTAAATCCCTTAGAAATAAAACCAACCAAATACTGAAGCAACAATTAGGGAATGAAGTTCTGACTTTTTCAGAAGTCTGATTTGAAAATTGTGCATTTCACAATTTTCACCATTTTCTTGCCATTCCCACATTGATCTGTTTACCTGAAATTCTAGAATTTCTTGTATGTTTCTATTACAGCTATACCTATTTCTATTACTAATATGTACCAGAGACCTTTGTTTTTACCATATCCAGCTTTCGTATTATTTTACTCTTCTGCTGGAAAGAAACAGTACAGCTGTTTCACAAACATTTCTTTCCAGTTCACTGCAAAGATTTCTGGCCAGGTAGTGCAGGTCAAAACCTGAGACAGGTTTCAATTGAGATCCAGTTCTAGCAGAGTAGACCTTTCATCTTCCCCCTGCCTCCCTGCAGTTGCTTCATTATGAATTCAGAAGATAGGTGAAAGCTCCCAACTTCAAGACTAATGTCCTTCTCTGATAAGAATTAAGTTGCATAATAACTAAGTTTTTAATTTTTCTTTTACAATATATTGAAATCTAAACCATTCTTTCTAGCTTGAGATGCAACACACAATTTGTTCTTTTTCATGCTTTCCTAAGGCATCTGATAAAGATGTTTTAACTACTTTTTACTGCCAATAGTGAATAGCCCAACCATCTTTTAAGCTAAAACTCAGCAAAATGGGGACACACTGATCACTTCTGACAAACTGGAAGCTAAAAACTGCCACAAGGTGCCTTTCTGGTTCCAAGCAATTCTTTAAAGTAATCACACATTAAATGGGACAGAAAACCAAAAGTAAGAAAGAATCAATAAATTGTTTTATAGAGATACTATCAAGTAAAATATCTTCACTGTCACAGGACTACTTAGGTCAAATTGTGAAGCTCAAGCTAAGTAGTTCTATAACGACCTTATAATTACTGAAATGCATATATATCCCAAGTGATTGAAAAATCAAGGCTACACGTATTTTGAAGAGATACTGCTTGATCTGACAATCAGTTGTTTCACAATAGACTACTATTATGAGATCTAGAAACTCTACCAGCTTAGTGCTCAGTAACAGTAAGGAACAGATCATTTGTATGTTAAGCAGCAGAATTCACTTTCTGAAGCACTTCAGCAAAACAAAGCTAAATATCTGCCAACGATACTGAGTTGGCTCTGGAGAAATTTTATAATAAGCTTTTATCTGTCCCATCTTATACTTCTGGTCATTTCTAAATCAGCACAGATTACTAACCTGTTGGGCTCCTGTTGAATACTACTCAGATGGGCAGAACATTGTATGCAAGCTCTCTCCTCCTGCTGTCTTTGTGTACCATTTCTTTCCAATTGTCATGGGTTCAGCAACAGCAGTCATTTTTCTTTAAGCAGTAGCTGGTGTAGCACTGTGTTATGGATTTTTAGCTTGGGAGCAGTGCTGATAA
>JASSUY010023714.1:0-25053 GCA_032466535.1 Forpus xanthops | reverse complement strand
CCCAAGCCGAAAATCCAAAACACAGTGCTACACCAGCTACTGCTTAAAGAAAAATGACTGCTGCTGCTGAACCCATACCACTTATGAAGCCTTTTTCCTTCTTTTACCAGACAAATTATGCATTTGATGCAAATAAATTATCTTAAAGTACTTATAGTCTTTTAACCACTGAGGTAGGGAAGCTTCAATTTCTTTTGGGATGCTAACAGTTACAAGAGTGAAAACTTCAGAGCACGTTGAATGCAAATAATATCTTGTCAGGGGAATTAGTAACCATCCCTTTCTTAAATAGCACTGGAATTTTGCTGGTGCTTTAACAGAAGGCACATTGATTTTTGATGCGCTTTTTTCTTACAGGTTTTGCACAACAAACAGCTTTTTGCTTGTAACCAGTGTTTGAGGCACAGGAAAGTGAGGATTATTATTACCCTGTTCCGTGTTATGTAAACAAGTGCTAGAAAACCCACAGTGCCTTTGCTGTCTTCTTAAAAAAGACAGCATTGAACCCACAGAGCAGACCAGAAGATATTTCTATACATAAAAGTTTACAAGAAAAAGAAAAATGCAAAATTTGTCAAGACAAACTTGTAATAATTTTCTGTTCTGGACAAAAAAAAATAAAACCAAACAGGCTTATTTCAAGACATATTAATAAAACACAGAAGAATCTAAGGACAAGGAGTCAGCCTCAGTAAAAGTGCAAAGACATGAGCAAAAGGGAGTGTGCAGCCATTCTGTCCCAGAGTAGATTATGAATCAAGCACTGACAAAGGGAAACCCTTTAACACCTCTTACCCCAAGCATCAAGGCAGATTTAACCTAACTCAACCTTATACTAAACAGAATCTACTTCCATCTCTGTTATACCATAGTCATACTCATGGTTCCCCTGAACAAGGCTAAACCAGGTTCATACACACTTTACACATCCATGCAAGGTGATCAGCTAATACCAGGACTCCTGAAAGAATTAAGCTTCCTATACAGCAAAGTGAAAAGGCCCTAATCAACACTGACTTTCCTGTAGAGGCAGAAAAGTCTTCAAATGTACCAAAGGTTATGTGTGATGCTGGAGAGACCTTTCTGTCTGAAACACTTTTCCAAGGGCAGTGCTTTGGCAGATCTCAGGCAGTGGTCATGATACATATTTCATTTGATAATAATATAGCACTTTTATTATGTCCCTTCATATAGTACAAGTAATGAAGAAATATGTTTTAGGAAGAAGATGTGTAATAAGAAGAGAAAAAAGATTTTGCAGTTGTTCTTTTTTCAACCGCTTAATTATTTTAAATTATCAAGACATGCCATCTACGTACTTCCCTTTCATGTTTCTGTTCAAACAGTATTTTTCTCTTCTTGAACATGGAACATTCTTTTACACTGTTAACAACTAGGAACAGGGAAAAAATGAGCTTCACAGCATGACAAAAAACAGAAAATTACTCATTTTAGGTAGGTGAATTTCACACTTTCTAAAATACAGATGAAAATACCAGTAATTCCTCCTGGACTTTCTACAACTGCAGTAAAGCTCTGTAAACACCAATTGTCATTTTGCAAATGTTGGCATGGCTTTAATGGCTAATAAGTTAAGTGTCACAGAAAAACATGAAACTTGAATCTACAGGGCTTTATTGCAAAGTATTATTTTTTGTGAGAAACTCTGCAGAGGGTGATATATTAACAAATTAAATTAAGAGGTAACTAATTATAATAAACAGCTTTTTGTGATTTTAAGTCCTGGCACAAATAGAAAGATTTAAGCAGAGTTTTTGCTGTTCACTAAAACACTTGACCTTGTTTTCTTACTTGCATATAACTGGAATGAATGTAGTTTTCTATTTCCTGTGGTATTTTTACTTTCTCTTACTACTATTTAAAAATTTACAAGAATAGAGTTTACATATAAGCCACTTGAGCATTCTAACATGATTTGAAAGTAGTCATAATATTCACATTACTTTGAAGGCCTGCAAAGAGGTTGGATAGTGTAAATGGACCTCACATACACAGACTCAAAATTTAGAATTGCAGAATCACAGAAGAGTTACGGTTGGAAAGGACCTTAAGATCATCTAGTTCCAACCAAAGATGTTGAACAAGATTGTCCCAGCACTGATCCCTGAAGGACACCACTCCTTACTGGTCTCCAGCTGAACATTGAGCCATTGAGCACAACTCCTTGCATGTGGCTATTCAGCCATTTCTTTATCCACTGGCTGGTCCACCTATCAAATTGATGTTTCTCCAACTTAGAGACAAGGATGTAGTATGGGAAAGATGAATCATTCCTTTATATGGGACCACTAATGACTGGTGTCCCTCAGGGATCGGTGTTATGACCGGTCTTGTTCAACATCTTTGTCAGTGACATGGACAGTGGGATTGAGTGCGCTCTCAGCAAGTTTGCTGATGACACGAAACTCTGTGTTTTGGTTGATACACTGGAGGGAAGGAATGCCACCCAGAGGGACATTGACATGCTTGAGAGGTGGGCTGATGCCAACCTGATGTTTGACCATGCCAAGTGCAAGGTGCTCCACCTGCGTCAGAGCAATCCAGGTTGGGCAGAGATGAGATTCAGAGCAGCCCTGCAGAGAAGGACTTGAGGGTCTTGGTCAATAAGAAAATGAACATGAGCTGGCAGTGTGCTCTTGCAGCCCAGAAAGCCAACCGTATTCTGGGCTGCATCAAAAGGAGTGTGACCAGCAGGCCGAGGGAGGTAATCCTAACCCTCTACTCTGCTCTCCTAAGACCTCACTTGGAATATTGTGTGCAGTTCTGGTGTCCTCAACATAAAAGGACATGGAACTGTTGGAAGAAGTCCAGAGGAGGGCCATGAGGATGATCAGGGGACTGTACAAAGATAGACTGAGAAAGTTGTGGCTGTTCAGCCTGGAGAGGAGAAGGCTGCGTGGAGACCTCACAGGAGCCTTCCAATTCCTGAAGTGGGCCTATAGGGATGCTGGGGAGGGACTGTAGTGAGAGGACAAGGGGTAATTGGCTCAAACTTAAACAGGGGAAGTTTAGATTGGATCTGAGCACAAAATTCTTTCCTGTAAGGGTGGTGAGGCACTGGAATGGGTTGCCCACGGAAGTTGTGAATGCTCCATCATTGGCGGTGTTCAAGGCCGGGTTGGATAGAGCCTTGGGTGACATGGTTTAATGTGAGGTGTCCCTGCCCATGGCAAGGGGGTTGGTACTAGGTAATCTTCAGGTCCTTTCCAACCCTAACTATTCTATGATTCTATGATTCTACTATGTTTACGAAAACACACTTTCAAAACCAGAAGACTTTAGTTGCTCATCTCATAGAGGAAGTTATTATTTAAAGAAAGAAAGAATCTGTAGCATTAAAACTTATCTGTTGGTGGGGTAGATTTTGCTTTTCATTAACTTTTTTGAATAATTAAGGAGACTTCAACCAATGGCCATTTAATGATTAAAAAAAGAGCCTCAGAAAATCCCTTTCTTGTCCTTAAAGATCCAAGAAAATGGATCTTTATGCTTTAGCACAATAAATAGATTTCACCCTTTTTAGTTATTGCAGATTGTATTCAACTAGACCTGGATTGAAGCCATCCCCACTGAGTGATCATTTCCTCTATATGCCCAAAATAAAAGTGAAACTTGCAAGTTACCCTAAGGCTTTCAAATTCTAAACATGCACATAAATTATGTGACTTTAAACTGCTGTTTAATGTTTTTATGATTTTCAAAATTCTCCTGTTTTTTCACATCTGTCTGTGGTTTTGAGGAAACTGCACTACAAGAGAAATATATATATAATCAAATACCAGTTGAGTTAGAGACAGACTTACACAGAAGCTGAAGCAGCTTCTGAAAAATGAGTCCTTGACAATGCCATCAGGACTGTCTGGACTGCTTTAGCAATTCACATGTCTACCTGTACAGATAAACTGTGACCTGATCGGATAGCCCAGTCATTAGAGCATGCAATTAATCCTTGGAGAGCAGCACAAATACAATTGTTTGGGTATGCTTTAGTTTTGGGTTTGGTTTTTTTTTTTTTTTCTAGAGAAGGCATGGGTGAAAGGAATCTGAACTTCATCTTAATATAATGCCAAGGTACAGCCAAGGTATAATCTTTGACCTGAGAATTAAAATGTAGTCCAGGATTCTGTCATTTACTGTGACAGAGAGAATTTTTCAGGACTTTATGTCATATGCTTTCACACAATGAGTACAGGCTACAGCAGAAACATTCTCACCTTGTATAAAATTTCAGATTCTGATGTCTTTTAAAAGATTGATATTGAATGCATTTGCAGTTGCCATTGTTTCTCATAGAAGCACTAGTAAATTGAATCTTAGTTGTTTGTTCAAGACAAATAGCTTGTCTTGAACTCTACATCCATGTACTTTTAAAGCCTGACATGTTTACATATATTGGTAGGGAAGAAAAGGAAGGAAATTCAATGATGAAGTGATTTATTTTATATAGTTATGAAAGAAAAACATCTACAAGATAAGCATGAAGTACAGGATTGACCATGGTACAGAAGTAAGTTATCAACTACCAATATTCTCTTCCCTTTCCAATTTTGATGAACACCTGAAATTCAAGATAAAGATATTTGTTATGTTGAATTCCTTCTAAGAGATTTTTTCTGATCAATTATGGCAGTGGAGTTCATAAAAATCAAGTAGTAGTTAGACAAAATCCATATGAGGTCATACTACCTCCAAATTTCAAAGATAAAGGTAAGGAGCATTTTGTGTTCTGAAACATTACTATAACACTGCATCCTTGTTTGGAAAGTAATGGTAAAGAAGATAATGCCTTATGAGTATTTATTATAAATTATATGATAAACCATTTTTCTTTCCAGTTGAGGCTACTTTACATACGCTTACCTAAGAAGCCCAGTATTCCCTGGAATTTTAGAAAGTTACAAATTGTGGGTTGTTTCTACAACTGGAAAAGATCATTTAAAGAGCCCCAGTAAAATGTTAGTGCAAATGTGCATACTCTCCAATTACTGTGTGAACTTCAGCAAACAGTTCCTTTTGTAATTTAAAAAAGGAAGCTACTGAAAGAAATCTTGGCTTTGTCTTTACTCACAAAGAATAAAACACAATCCAACAAGATTTAAGAAAGACAAGAATGATACGCCTCTTACCTTGAACTAATTTGACATTTCTCTAAAGCTTTCTTTGACATTTCTCAAAAGCCTTCTTAGTTATTTTTTTTTAATTATGGGTTTCCTTACTGTTGTTTTGGTGGACAACAAAAGATCACTGCATTATACGAAGGCTGAGTGTATTTGTAATTCCCCCCAAACACAGTAAGAAGGGAAAGAAAAAGTTTTGCTCTTCACTTTAACAATGATATGCAAGCGCATTTGTAGTTAATTTCATAAATGCCTCTAAATATACCTTTTTTTAACTCATCTATTGCTTCAATCATGCTCTCACTTTTAGGACAAGAAAGGCTCAGTGCACTCCTGGCCATATTATACCTTACAGGCCTTTTTTTCTTTTCCTCTTTTATTATTACTACTCATTGGAAAAGAGTATGAATAACCCAGTTAGGTAGCACAATACTTAATTAGAACATGGTATAAAAGGGCAAGCAGAACCTGGGCATGCTACCTGTGCTACTGTAAGAAGTACAAGAAGCTTCTGATGCAATCCAGTATCATCATTCTTCCAATCAACACAATAACTGGTTGTTTCTTTTTGGCCACTAGACTAATTAATTTGTTTTATTATTATCAAGTAACTTTATGTCATCCTTCAATACTTATCTTTACCTCCACTAGTCACCTAATTTGCCTTCTTGCCTGTGCCTTAGTTTTCAGTTGCCAGCAGCACTCAATGCCTTTCTGACATCTTCTGCTCATATTTCTTTTTCTTGTCTTTGAATTTCCACTTCAAAAATTTACTCACATAGTACAAACAAAAGACCTGAAAACAGGATATAAGCTATATTTTTGTACCCAGACTTTAAAGAAAAAAGAATTATAAAAGTTGAGACAGCCAAATCATACAATTGCAAGGCACTATCATTGCATATTTCATTCTATTCACCCTGCACAAACTTACACTGTCACAAGTAAAATCAGACTGCCAGCTGTCGCTTTTTTGACTGGAAAATGCCCAATGACTCTATCTAGTGCTGCATAAATGCAAATAATTAAAAAGAAACCCTAGGATTTATGCCTTGAAGATTATACAGTGAGAAATAGAAAAGACCTGAAATGAAAGCAAGATGAGGGGGAAGAGAAGGCAAAACAAACATTAAACAGAGAGAAAATATGAGACACATTTTAGTAGCAGCTGAATAGTACTGATAGTACTTTGAAATGAGAACAAAGGGGGAGTAAATAAGACTGAGCTGAAAGTCTGCACCGGAAAGAGAGAAAAGGAAGTGGAATTTGCAGGAAGAGATTTATGATGTTCTAACTGCTTTATGAGTATGGACTATGAAGTTTAAAGATGATTTTTGACAATAACATAACTCCCAGCTAAGCCAATTTTCTAAGTTCATGAAGGACATTCCTGTCAGTTTGACACTGTTGGTCTTGATGAAAGTTTTTTTCATCAAAGCATTCTCCACATTACTGCCCCCCCAACAAACCATGAACACTAAAAAGGCTATGAACATTGCAAAGAACTAAATGGCGCAGATGGATGAAAATTTTTATTTAAATTATGCTTGCTTTTTATTAAAATGTAACTCTGAACATCATAAATTCTGTTTAAAGAGCCAAAAGTTTTCATATTATATATTTTTCATCCTTTTCAGTTATTTCTTTCTAAACATTGGTATGTTTTGCAAGCATAGCCAATGGCAGGGAACAAAACTAGGACTGCATCCATCCTTCTCCTCTGATAAATTTTCAATCTAAAACAA
Organism: Forpus xanthops; assembly: GCA_032466535.1. NCBI lineage: Eukaryota > Metazoa > Chordata > Aves > Psittaciformes > Psittacidae > Forpus > Forpus xanthops. The sequence continues at coordinate 18,170 of JASSUY010023714.1, read as the reverse complement.
AGAAGAAATCTATTTTCCATTTCCCACTGTAAACACTTGCACTGTAACTCTCTTTACTTCAATTGACAGATCCAAAAAAAGGGCCACGTACAGTATTTACCAGAAAAAATGTGAAGACACATTTTTTAGACTGGCTTTGGGCAACAGCTGAGTTATAGCAACCTGGCCAGTGAATGCTATCGGGTGTGTTCACAAGACTAGAATTCAAAAGGATAGGGTGGATCAATCACCTCCTTCTCTGACATGACCAAATTTCTAGAAATTTGATAATAAAGTGGAGGCATGACATCATATAAAACCCAAACAAATCAAAAAGGCTGTCGGCCATCAAAGACTTCACACTTCAAGTTAATTTGGACACATAGCTATAATCTCCTAAACTTAACAAAGGCAAAATTGAATTATGGGGACATGATTTTATCTTTTATCATGGAAAGCTAATACATTTCTGATAATAAAATTCAGAATATTTCTCAATACTTTTTTCATGCAGTAGCTTTTACTTTTTATTGGATTCACTTCAATACATCATATTGGGTTCAGTTAAGTAAATTCATTGGTAACCTGGACAGCATTAAACAAAGTTTTTTCCATCATGTCAAGAGAGGTGATCTTTTCTCTCTGTTAAGCACTGGTGAGACATGTCTGGGGATGCTGGGTCTAGCGCTTGGCTCCTCAGTATGAGTGAGACATGAACATGCTGGAGAAAGCTCAATGAAGGGCCACGAGGATGATTAAGGAACAGGAGCATGTTCCTGTAAGAAAAGGCTGAGAACTGGGACTGGAGAATAGAAGGCTTGGGGTGTGGGGGTGACAATAATGTATATAAATACCTGAAGGGAGAATGCAATGAGGACAAAGACTGACTCTTTTCAGCGGTGCCCATTGAAAGTACCAGAAGGAATGGGCACAAACTGAAGCACAGGAGATTCTCACTGAATATTATTAAACATTTTTTCACTGTAAGGGGGATCGAGCACTGACACAGGTTGCCTGAGACATTGTGGAGTCTCTGCCCTTAGAGATACTCAAAAGCCATCTGGACACAATCCTGGGAATCTGGATGTAAGTGGCCCTGCTTGTTAAACCAGATAACCTCCAGAGGTTCCTTCCATCTTCAACCATTCAATGATTCTGGAATTACTTCCTTTACTAGTGGTATCAACCTAGTCTCACTTACCCAAAAATCACCTGGTGTTTCCTATACTTTCTCACCTATGCCTCTCTATTCTGCTCTGCATGGATTTGTCGCAAAGAATTTTCTGATTGTATTTCTGAGAGCCAGTATTATACTATCACTACATTGTATTTTTCCTACTCATTTTCCATTTTAACTGTGAAGTCTGTGCTAGAAATACTACATATGTGGGGGTTTTAAACATATTTCCAAGCTAATTTCCTACATAAGACCTCCTATCTTAAAGAACATGACACCCATTTCTTGTTTGCAGCAGTGAATAATAGATATTCTTGCAGCAAAAAAGAATTTCTAGAATGAAAAAAGAAATAACCATTTTATCTTACAATAGTAGATTTCCAGACATTCATATATGCCTGTATATACTTAGAATCCTAAGAATGTAATTGATTCATTAATCCTTTATCTTTTCATACGTCTTTGCATAGCAATAGAAACTCATAGATATTCTGAATTTGCTAATAGTGACTGTTTTGTTCCACAAAGCATAAAAAAATCCATTGAAGACAACACTGTGGTTTGGCAGTCTAAGAAACTTAGTGTTAGAACTTGCTACATGGTACAAATAAGGGCAGTAAGTTGGGTTACAATTTGGTTATGGTTTCTTTGGTCTTGTTATTGTTTTGCCCAGGCCTTACAAGTCATCAGATTCACTGAATAGGATGTCTTGTATATACAGGTCCATGACAGACACATCTGCACATCAATATGTTCAGCAATATGCCTCAGTTATGACAAACTGTATGACGGAAAAGGGTTAATGCCATTTGAGGCAGTCAGTTAATAAGCTATCACAAGATACACTCCTCAGTTTCAGTGTACTTTTGCCTTCTTTTTACTGTTCCTCTGGTGAAAAGTATAGAAAAGCTCTACAGTAGCAAAAAAGTATGCATCTCATACCTCGGTTGGCTTTAGAAATCAGGTAGACCTTAAGATCCTCATTTTGTTCCAGTGGTCTCTAGAATTAGAGCAGTACTTTCTCCCATTACACTTTATTCAATCTGATTGTAAATTCCAGCATCATCTTTTTTGCGAAGTTACAATATAACCATTAACGTCTTCAAGTGGAATACTTGCCACTGGACGGTCCACAGAGTGTAGTGCTGACTAACTGTTCCGTTTGTTAGAGCCCTTAATCGTAAATTATTGTCTGTAGGTCAGACTACAACAATTACAGATATGTTCTCATGGCTCATGTTCGTATGTTCTGTTACAGATCTTATTGCACTAATCAGATATTTATTTTGCTACTGAACATTGAAAGGTCATTTAGAATTAGTATTGTACTTCGCAGGAACTCCTCAGCCACTTCTGCTTATGCAGAATTGTGTATGAACTCAGGCATGTTTTCTCCCCCATCAAGAGCCGAATGCAAAGGACCTTTCCATACTCTTTGATGTAGAATCACTGTATAAGAATTGCTCGAATGCCAAAAGGAGGAAAGTAGAAGGCTTGGCTTAAATATCAGTTGGTCACAGCTGTTACCTCTTTATTTTGCCCATCTTAATTAAATAATAAATGTTGTCTACTACTTCTATATAAATCTTTCTCACCATGCAACTCTTTGTCACCATATTTAAAACACAGGGTTTATTACATTCTCCCACAGTGCCTTAAAAACAGATAAGCAATAACTACTCATGAAATTTCTCTGACAGTGGGAACAGATTTGAGGAGCACAGGTTTAACACTAGATTATTAGGTTTACCTTAAATAAACAGTTTAGCTTTGTTTAAAATAAAGTAAAACACTGTAAAGAACATTTCATTTTTTTCCTGGGTTTTGCTAATGTAGAATAAATGAATGAATATGATAAATTTCTAAAATAATTTGAGTGCAGCCCTCTCATTCGTATTTCAGATGTAGCATATGACAATATAAGGTAAAATGTAAAAACCCTGTATTTTCATCTGCATTACAAGTACTTCCTCCACGTTCATCAGAAACTGCACAGTCTGAACTTAAATGATAGACAAGTCTTTAATGTACGCAGGCCATGTACATTAAAGATGACCGAACAAAAGAAAAATCATTAGAGTTCCCAGGAAAGGGTCTGAGGATGGCAGTCACTGACAAGTTAGCACTGTAACACTTGTAAAACAGCAAATCTTGTTCTTGTCTGGTTTAAAAATGGAGCTGTGTGTGACACACAGAAGCCAGTAATTTTTCTTTATGCAGCATTCATAAGGCTTCCACTGGCAAAGTGCGCACAGTTACATGTGTTACGAAGAAAGAAGCTCATCAGTTGGGAGAAAGTATAGATTAGAGGGCCACAAACAATAATTTCTTCAGGACTTATGAGAAATTGTGTTCATTCTATTTAGAAAAAAAGAAATCTGAGGGAAATATAGCAGCTACCATTTAGTAAGTAAAATCACACACAAAAAGGCAATGACAAACTGCCTTCTATCTCCACTAGTGGAAGCACTAGAAGAAATCAAATGACTGCAATGACAATGACCTTGGTTTGTGAAGAAAAGCTAACTCTAAAAATAGTGAAGGACTTGAAAAGACAAGGAAATTGTTAGATTTCCTTCACAGAACAGGTGTTAGGCAGGAGGTCTCAGTATACTTGGTCCTCTTTCCATGCTGGCAGTGGCCTAGGCTGTTCCTGTGCTTTCAAACAGCCTTGCATTTCTGTGCTTCTTTGATGTCACAAATTTGAAGCAGAAACATATACCTACATTTCAACGCTTTAAAGAGAACTACATATTGTCTGGGAAGGAAAAAAAAAAAGAGCTTATCAGAAACAACATACTAGAAACGATAACACAAACAGCAACTTCAGCCCAAAGAAGAAATAAACTTTGACTCACAAATGCAAATGCTGTTTTGCAGCATGCAATTTTATCTGTGCTATTTTCTAAAAGAACACACTAACCTTGTGTCTTTTAATCTGAAAAGAAAGAAAAAAGATTTAGAGAGCAAAAAAAGCATTTGTGTATTTACAAAAATAGCAAATGAACTGCTTTGCCTGTGATATTCACTGTAAAACCTCATAGCCAAAGCTGAAACTCTACCACTACATGTTAAAGCACTTGCTGTGAAATCCTTTGTAAATGAACTGTACCCAAGATATTCTGAGCACTTGCCTGCCTATAATCCAAAAAGGACTGTAATTCAGGACATACAGAAAACTCAGTTATGCTATGTGCTGAATAGTATTCAGCACTTTCCAAACAACTCTTTCTGCACGTTGTCCTGAATCTTTGAATCAGTTGAATAGAAACTTGCTGGAGAAAACATTTCTGCAATTAATTTATTGTTTGTTTGGGTATAATAGCATGCCATGAAACACTCACTGAACATAATTCGCTCCCTTACACTACTAGTCCAAACCTTTTTGGATATAAATGCTCGCCAGATGGTAAGAAATAGCATGATATCGCACCAACTGTGAAACCTGATTTTAGGTTCAGATGCCAAGGGACAGCAATGGCTGTATATGACAGGAAGGATGCAGGAAGCCCCCAAGGGTAGGGAGTGAAGACTGCCAGTTCGACGGCTTTTGATAAACAACACACACAGTTCTTGTTTCTCTCACAGTGAAGAGTTATAACAACATGAAGAATGCAGTTGGGTGGGAGACAAAAGCAAAGGCATCCCATCAACGAAGAGGTCAGGTTAAACCCTACTCAGCTGACAAATATGGTCATTAGGAGACTACCACGGGTTGCTTATTCTTGTCTTTTTCCTTTTCATACTCTTCCTTCCTTCCTTTCACTTCTGCCCTGTCTTCTGTCCAGTCTATCTGGTGCTTACTAGGGACAACTGAGAGCAAAACCAGTACATGAAGAACTGTTCACCTAGATGTACACAAATCAAAATACAAAAAAGTGGAAAGACATGTAAAATTTCTGCTAGAGTAAAATGGTGGAGATTAACAGAAGACAGTATATTGCACTGCAGATTTGTTCATTTCCAATTTTGTTCTATGCTTTTTAAACAAAGAAGAAGCTTTCTCAGAACTATTTCGTTCTGCAGCCTCACAGTTGAGGTTCTCTGCAGTGCTTAAGGGAAGGCAGCTTTAACTGAGGAAGGTGAGGGAAAAAAACTATAACTGAAAAGCATTACATTTGGCTTGCAGACTAAAACTCCTGGTCAAATCACAACACTGACCTTAACTGGATTCTGATGCCAGAAATGAGAAAATCTAAATTAGGAGGGCAAAGTCAGACTGAAACTTCCTCTGAAAATGCTTTTACCAATATTTTCTGTTTTCTAAGTTTTATTTTTTTATGGTAGGTAGGAGTAAAACTGCTTGTTTAAGAAAGGCAGCATAGCTCTGTGAGGAAACAGAGAGGCTGGTTGCTTCCAAAGGGCAGGTGAGCTAGAAGCCAAGAAAGGAAGCACCATGGGCAGGAGGTCCTTAATGAGGGTGCTCTGTTCCAGCAAATGCACCCTGTGAACTGGCAAACACAGAAATATAAAAGCCAATGTAAGACCTACACATGCCACCTCATCACAGATGGAAACCAGAAAAGCATACTTTTCCAAGTCATTGCAAGACCTTTAAGATAACTAGAACAATGACAACAACAATAAAAATCTTTAAGAGTTTCTATCAATATAATCTTAAAAAATAAGTTCAGAAAATGAGGTGCCAAAATTCTGAACAGAGTCAGCATGGCTGGCTCCTGGCACAGGCCTAATTCTGGTTTTCCCTGCAAGTTGCTGAAGTCTAGGTCTGCACTGCAGTTCACACAGATGCACCTTTGTATGCCTATGGGTCCACTGCCCACCACTATAATGGTGGGGCACCTGCATAAACCTGGGCCAAATTATGGCCTTACTATGTTTGTCTGTGAAAGGCTTATTACATTTGTGGTGGTACAATTATAACAACAACAACAACAATAATAATAATAAATACAGGTTTTGTACAAGCCCAATCTTAATTTTATCTATCATAAATCTCCAAAATTCTTACTAGAGTTTTGTTAGCAGAAAGCAATTATTTCCTTTGCTTTCTACACAGTTACGCCATTTAACTCACTTCCACATTTAATCCTTTATCTTTTCCAACTATTTTGTATTCCATCACTGAAAGTGTTTTTTCTCCAACAAAACTGGTGAACAAGGACGTAAATTCTGCAGCAGCAAGTAAATTAAAACATGGAAATTTTTATGAATTAAATATGAAGCTGGCCAATGCAATCAGTTCTGTACTATGTACATTATTTATTTTATCAAATTAATTTGATTCTAGCTGTTTCTAGGGTGCTAAGATTTTCATATCAAAGACACAGTAGGGCACTGTAAGAGAAATGGAAGGGAAGCTGATGGTTTTGGAGTTGAGCAGAGTGCATTTTGGGTTCTGGCAAAGGAGTCTGGGATATTGGGAAACACATTTTGGGAATTCTGGCTTCTTTGATATGCAGGATGATAATTTAAAGTGCTTATATTTAATCTGCAAGTATTTGGCTACAAACCTAACACCTCAGAGAAAAGGAAGGACAATTCACACTTTCTCAAGTCATTATTTTAGCCTGCAAAGTAAGACATCAGTGAAATGGTCATATATCATTTTAATTTTGAAATCTCCTTTTGATGTATTTTCCCCAAGGATAGTGTAGTGAAACAGATGGCTATTCAATCAACATGCAGGCTTCCACTCCATACCCTTTTATTTCCAGCTACACTTCAGAAACCAGGAGGGGAAAGTGCAAAAACATAACTGTCAGTCCTACTACCAGGAAGGGTGCTAAAATTCTACTCCTAAACTAATACCAATCTCCATAAAATTATTTTAAAAAGAGTTCTACTCAGTATATACTCACCTTTTACTTTTTCAGAAATATCTTGCAGCTGATATTTTTCTGTTCTTTGGAAGCTAGCTATTTCTAAAAAAGCTACTTATACAATTAATTTTCTGCCTGTCTATCCATCCTCCTTCCCCAAACATATGCTTTTCAAAATGTATTATACAAAAAATATGAAAGTCCAATTTGCTGTTGAATAATTGTTGCTAACACGTTTGTATTTCTTATGATGACTAATGGGACTATCATAGAATTTCTCCTTCCAGATAGAGAGATTAGCTTCTTCAAGCAATTTTCAAGGAATTATAATCACTTTAAAAAGTTTCCCAGCAGGAAACAGACTGGCACAGAAATATGTGAAAAAAGTCCACTGTGGGGAATAGAAGCTAAAGAATAGATGGACACAAGTTACTACTTTTTAAATGTGTCATATGAATGAATGTACTTATTTCTAATGAATTAGGATCACTTTCAGTGACCACACTATGTGCAGTCTTTGAACACCCTTCAGAGGAATGTATCAATGACATTAAGATTTTGGGGATTCTGGATAGCTGTTTATGGGGATTTGGATGAATTTGCCACAATATATGATATAGAAGTATATTTCTTTTATGACCAATTAAACAGAAAGTTTCTTGATGAGGAAAATGGTTTTGTTTATATTTTTACAGCACATAGTACAGCAATAACATAACCGTATGTTGCTCAATCTGACAGAATTAAAAGTGGGTGGATAAAGTGGAAGAGCTAGCTGTGCAACGTTTGTAAAGCGTGAGAAAAGCATCATAGTAAAACTGTTTCAGATTGTCTTGAAAACATGACTTGAAAGCTGTCTGAAAAATCACAGACAAACTGTGGTATTGGATGGCAGTATGTCCCACTAGAGAGGGTGTTAATGGAACCAGGCTTTGGCTTCTGCTGCTGGGAAATTCAGTAAAATTCTTGTGGAGAACTGTGGACCTGTGCCTTGTACAAACACTGATTTCCATTTTTTTTATTTAAATTATAAAAGACTGATTCCTGTTCTTTTATTTACATTTGCAAAACTTCATTTGTAATAACATCACCTGTAATTGCTTGTTTGTATATAATTTATGTCCTTTCATAATTATTCCTTAATAAATAATAATTATTCAGCAAAAATAAATCATGGCCCAGGTTAAACATTCCTCCAAAATAACTACTAAGATTGTAACCAAGGAGGAGCACCTCAGCTAACTGCGGAGCATACGGAAAATTATCAAACCTGAGATAAAAGGATATCTGATCTTTTAAAAGTTCTGCCCTTCAAAGAGAAAAAGAGAAGCTGTCAGCTGCAACTGGTAGGCACAGGCTGGAAAAAAAGGTCTGGAGAAAAATGGAGAGCACTATGAAATTACTGAGAAATCCTAAGCGCAGTTAGAGCAGGATTCATGCATGTCTCTGTATATCGGATGCTGTGGGACTAATAGTAAAACCTGACAAATTGTTACTAATAAATACTATTTAGGAAGAAGCTTCTTCTCTCCCCCCACACTACAATCAATCCCATGCCAAATGACAGGTGTGAACTGAAGGAACTGAAAGATAATTCTGAGTCTATGCCTCAGATGGAAGATCTGGACATATTCCAATGTAGTATAAAAATAAGTGTAAGATCAGCAAAAGCCCATTCTTATGGCCATGGGTGTACAGAACTCAAGGAAACTGCAACACCTCCCACACTGGATGAATAGAAGACCAGGAATACTGGCATGCCCCAAGTTCCAGCTCCAAAAGCAAGCTACAGAGCATCTAATTGAAGAGAGATCAATTTGATAGGTGGAACACTCAGTGGAAGAACAGGCTGGATGGCCACATAAAGAGTTGTGGCAAATGGTTCAGTGTCCAGCTGGAGACCAGTAACAAGTGGTGTCACTCACGGATCAGTGTTGGGACCGGTCTTATTTGACATCTGTCAGTGACATGGACAGTCGGTTTGAGTGCACCCTCAGCAAGTTTGCCGATGACACGAAGCTGTGCGGTTCAGCTGATACGCTGGAGGGAAGGAATGTCATCCAGAGGGACCTTGACACACTTGTGAAGTGGGCTGATGCCAACCTGATGAAGTTTAACCATGTCAAGTGCAAGGTCCTACAACTGGGTGGGAACAATCCCAGGCACAGCTCCAGGCTGGGCAGAGAAGACACTCATAGTAGCCTGGTGGAGAAGGACTTAGTGGTGTTGGTTGATGAGAAACATAACATTAGCTGGCAGTGTGCTTGCAGCCCAGAAAGCCAATCATATCCTGGGATGCATCAAAAGCAGTGTGACTAGCAGGTTGAGAGAGGTGATCCTGCCCCTTTTCTCTGCCCTCCTAAGACCTCACTTGGAATATTGCATGCATTTCTGGTGTCCTCAACATAAAAGGGACATGAAACTGTTGGAACAAGTCCAAAGGAGGGCCACAAGAATGATCGGGGACTGGAGCACCTCCCTTATGAAGACAGTCTGAGAAAGTTGGGGCTATTAAACCTGGAGAAGAGAAGGCTGCATGAAGACCTCATAGCAGCCTTCCAGTATCTGAAAGGAGGCTATTAGGGGTGCTGAGGAGGGACTCTTCATGAGGGACTGTACTGAGAGGACAAGGGGTAAAGGGTTCAAGCTTGAACAGGAGAGGTTTAGATTGGATATAAGGAAGAAATTCTTTATTTTAAGGGTGGTGAGGCACTGGAATGGGTTGCCCAGGGAAGTTGTGAATGCTCTATCCCTGGCGGTGTTCAAGACCAGGTTGGACAGAGCCTTGGGTGGCATGGTTTAATGTGAGGTGTCCCTCCCCATGGCAAGGGGGTTGGAACTAACTGACCTTCAGGTCCTTTCCAACCCAAACTCTTCTACGATTCTATGATCTAAAAGCCTGAAAAGTCAGAGTAAAACCTAATTATGTATTTTATTCATTATAAAAAAAATCCCAAATTTAGTCATTGCTTAGAAATGATGGCTCAGGCCTTAAACCAAAGTTCTGTTATCCAAACTACACAGTGGTATTAGAATTCATGTCTAGTATTAGTTACTGTAAGTTTTATAAAGCATAGATGATGTATACATTACATAAAAGATGTTATCATCTTAAGTCTTTGTTTTCTGTTTCATTCTTTCCTAGTGAAAGAAGATGATGCTGTTTTTGTGAGGCTGAGCATAAAATACATAATTTGATTAGGAGTCTGAACAGACAAGGCAAAAACTTTGACAGAGTCAGAAGAGATCCCAAGGCAGAAAAGAAAGCACAACAGTACAGAGGAAGGAATTAAATCAAACACTAGAGCTGCAGAACTGTGAAATACAGAGATGGCTAAAGCTCAGCAGCATGCAGCATGCAGCAAGAGAAAAGTAGGTACACAGAGTTTTGCACTGGAAGATGAGGAGTTCTGACTTGTCGAAGGGAAAAAATAACAACAAGTAGTGATCAGGAGTATTCATTCCATACGTTGTAGGCTTCAATTACTTTTTGGTGTATTTGTTAAACCACAACAACGTTTAACCACTCAGGATAAGATTTTTCCTCCTGACATTTCACGTTTGCAATTAGATAAAAAGTTAACTGTGACTAAGACTACAAACAATATTAATTGAAAGAGTTCAGTTAAGTTTTGCAAGGGTGAACGGATCCCTTTTGCAAGTTCAGGGCCCCTCATAATCTAGGAGAATAGGTCAAACACAAGAAAATGCAAATCTAGCCTTACAATTGCATCACATTTCCTCTGAAGAACAGATAAAAATATGTCCTGAGAATAACCATGAAAAGTGGTAATATTGAAAGGAATGTAAAATATTTTCTGCTAGCACATTATATTGAGTTTACCTGAAAAGTAACAAAAAGTTCATGGACCTTCTAGAGGATGATTCACCCATCCATCTAAAATCTTAGGGTTCTGATGGGATGAATCACCTTTTAGGTATGTTATTGGTGAGAAGGGGATCTTAGATGATGAGTTAAACTTTAGTGCTGAACCTCTGAACAGCTGAAGTAATGTAATATAGCCAAAGAAGCTTGTTATTCCTATAAACCATAAATTAGAAAAAATAAATAAAGATATGAAGAATATCTTTTACCTTCAACACAAAAGTAATCCAACAGTGTAACCAGCAATAAATATTTTCTGACTCTGTGAATGCATAGCCAGACACAATATGCATGCATTTAACATAAAAGTGTGTAAGCAGTGTGACTACCAAAGGGGCAAACAGTGGACACAGGATAGAAATGATCCTAGACAGACCAAAATAAATCAAAGGACTTCTGAAAAAGCATCCTGCTGAATTCAGAAGAAAGATGAACAGCAAAATCAAAAATAAGACAGAATCTCCCTTTTGGGAGCAGGACAAATGTTTCAAGCAAGGACACAAAGAAAAAAAAAGTTAAAAAAAAAAATTTTAATATTCACTTAGCCTAATAGGATATTGTGCAATGTCGCCTGAGTTAAAATCAAGACTGTAAATAGCATAGCATACCATAGCATACCACAGCATACCTAGCATAGCATAAAATAGACTGTTTCAGTTGGAAAGCACCAACTGACTGAGCAATTTAGGGCTGACCAAAAATCAATGTTGTTAAAGAACATTGTCCAAATGCTTCTTACACAGTAACAGATTTAGGGCATGAATCACCTCTCTAGGAAGCCTGTTCCAGTGTTTGAACAACTTATTGGCAAAGAAATGCTTCCAATGGCATCGAAACTTCCCCTGGTGTAGCTCTGAACCACTCCCACATACATGTCCTATCACTGGACACCAGGGAGAATATCTCAGCACTACTTTCTCCACTTCCCTCCTAAGGATGCTGTAGAGACCAATGATGTAATTCCTCAGGCTCCTTTTCTCTAAACTAGAGAAACCCAAAGTCCTCAATTGTTCCTCACAAGGCATTCCTTCCAACCATATGCTTTCCAGCTCTTTTACCATCTTTTTTGTGCTCCTCCAGACACATCCAAAGGCCTTCACATTCTTCTGAAATCATGGGGCCCAGAACTGCATGCAGTACCCAAGGCGAGGCTGTACCAACGATGACTACAGAGGGACAATGACCTCTTTTGACCAGCTAGTTATACTGTGTTTGATGCACCCCCTGATGCAGTTAGCCCTCTTGGCTGCTAGGGCACACTGCTGAGTCCTACTGAGCCAACATCACCCTCAAATTCCTTTCTGCAGGGTTGAAGTTTAGCCATACCTCTCCCATCTTGTCTACAGCGTTACTCCATCCTAGGTACAGAATCCAGCATTTCAACTTCTTAGATTTCATTGAACTATGACTGATAATGCTCATCTGCCTAAGAAGCAGAAGAGCATCTTCGGTCATAAGCTTGACAAACTGGTTAAGAGGGTTTTAAACTAAAGTTGCCAGATGAGGGGAACCTCAATCCATCCCACTCCTTCCAGTTTGATGCCAGTGCTAGCAAGAGATGTTCAGAGCCTGAAGAAGGATTTCAGGTCAACAGGAGAGCACCTGAAGAACAGCACAAAGGAATGCCAGCCAGTAAGTTGGCTTCACCAGGGGCCCAACTTAAATGCCTCTATGAAAACGCACACAGCATGGAGAGTAAATAAGAGGAATTATAGTTATGTGGATGCCTGAAGGGCTATGGTCTTGGCATCACAGAGACATGGTGGGATGGCTCCTGTAACTGGGATGTTGGAATGGAAGGACAGAAGCTTTTTAGGAAGGACAAGCAGGAGAGACAATGAGGAGGTATTGCCCTCTATGTCAATGATCACCTGTATTTGGAGGACAAATGTGGAGATGACCAAAAGCTTATAGGTCAACATTAAAGGGAAGGCAGGGCCAGGTAAAGTTATATCAGGAGCCCGATACAGGCTTCCCATCCAGGAAGACTGAGCAGATGAGGCTCTCTATAGATACGTAGGAGCATCCTCACGTTCACAAGTCCTATTCCTCATGGGGGACTTAAACCATACCAATATCTATTGGAGGGACAGCACAGCTGGGCACACGCAATCTGTGAGCTTCTTAATACTTATATTAAGCAACATTGCCGCTCTTATGTTTTCATTCTTCTATAAAACATAGTCTTTAATTCTAAACTGAATTTCAGCAGGAGACATTTCCCAATATATGCAAATCAAGCATCCTCACACTGTGCATTGTTAAATAATGTTTCAGTAGATCTTGTAAAAGTGCAACAATGGCAGTATAAACCTCTGCTATACTACTGAGATAAATAAATCTCCAGAGAAGGCAGAATAATCTTTTCTATTGCTGCAAATATGGATGTGCATTAGACTTCTGAACTGAGATTTGGTTCAGGAAAATGCTAAGTGCCTACTTTCACTATCAGCTAAGGTAAAGTTTTAGTATGAATCATGTGCACTTTAAACAGTACTGACAAGGACAATGTATTATTAAGCATTGAACTCTGCCATGGCAAACAATATTTTTCTGTCAAAATATAACTAGTGACTGACATTTTCTATATTAATGTCATGTTTTATCATTTTAGAAAATTTATTTTCTTAATTCCTACAGAGTGCCCAAAGTGTATGAAGCTTTAGCAGATGTGTGAATATACATACTGTGTTCTGAATACCTGACAGATTCACATTTGAGAATATAACACTCAGGGAGTCAAATGTGATACAAAAAGGAGAAATTAAAAAGTAGTATAAATATCTGTAATGTAATGTCATGATATAAAGCCAAAAAGGTGACTCTTCAGAGAGAATTTAATGGAACAAACTGCAAACCATAGGCTATATATATAAGTTAGCTCACAAGCTCCCCGAATCTATAACAGCCCAAACTGAATTCCTAATCTCAAGGTCTGAGCACTGCTACTTCCACTAGGAAGAATGAGAAGTGTTTCTCAAGGGACAGTTTGACAACTAAGTTGCTTTTCCTCGTGGGGCTCAAGACATATGGCTGAAAACTGACTGTGCTTCTGTTTCAGCAATTCAAAGTACTGAAAAGAAAAAAAAAATAGGAAAAAAAAAAAGCTTGTGGATTCAGAAAGCTGTTTACTAACTAAAAACTCAACTAATGCAATTCATACAATTTAACAAGAGATTCTTAACAGAGATTAATCTCTGAGAAGAAGACAAGGAATACAAGAACTTTATTGCAAAAAATGCATTTTCTTTCTGGAAAAAAAGGAGGGAGAAAAATGTGAAGGGAAGGGAAAGAAATACAGGGGAAATAAGTAAAAAGTGAGTTAGGTGCTTTTATAAATGCAGGACTTAAGAGTGAGTTTTAGGTTCAGATTTCACTGGACTTCAATAAATGTTCTGATTTTCTCTAGAAGACAGGTGAATGGAAAGAATCTGGTATGCAGCATTACTGAAGTTAGACCTCTTAAGTGCTCTCTAACAAATAGAAATTTAAATGTACACCATATCTGACCTCATCACTAATTAAAAAATCTTTTTTTCACAATATTTTTTTTTTTAAATGGCACTTTTGAGGTTTTGGGTAACCTTTCTCAAGCATTTTAAGTTTACAAAGATTTCCATCCCTTCTACAAAAATAGTACATGCACTTTTCAGAGGCATTGCCGACCACAGAACTTGCCTTGGGACAGTCTCTTAGTTTGCACTTGAAAGCAAACACTAAGAATTTGACAAATGTGTCAGAACAACCAAGAGTGAAATCATTAGATACTCAGAAATCCATGTATTTAATGCAAGATTACTGCAGAGGAAAAGGGCTAATTTGACAGTTGTCAAATGTCAGCCTCATAAAAAGGCAGAGAAAAAGCAACAGCAGTGCCAAATATATATGGAGTTCATACCCTCTAGAGCATATGGAAACTGCCACATTCAGTAATGAAAAATAATTCAATATCTGCAGTGTTTTACTTCTATGACTTCTCTGCTGAGATGGCTAAGAGTGCAACATGATGCTAGTTTTATATTTTTGGTGATCTTGGAAGTTTTGTATGAACTAAGTTGAAAGAGCAGGGTTTATTTATACAAAAAATAACTTCATCTTGAAACACCTTGTAATCCTATAATGCTTTACATCTTTTATACCTGCGGAAAATGTTTTAAAACATTCTACGTCTTTCATATAGGTTTTGATGGTTTTGTCTGCTTGTTTTCCCACAGTGAAATGCCTTGCACACATTCTCACAATCCTTTCAACATACCTTTTATCGTCATACTAGCTGAAATGTTTCTTTGTGCTGCTACTAAATATGCAGTCCTGAAGGGCTGCTGCAACTGCCTACTCACACACTGCAGTAGCATTGAACTCAGTCGGGATGTTTTTTCAAGTGCTTTGAAATACCTTGAAATAGAGAAGGTATTATAGAAAAGCAAACTCTTTTCTATTTCATCCATGTAAACAGAAATATTGTCTTCTGCTGTGAACTAGCAAAGGCTGCTGGGTGTGACAGATAAAATGCCTTTCAGGACACCCATCGTGAGAGTGAACCTTTTCAAATGTATCTATGGCTGCTCAGACACTCAGGGAAAAAATGGCCATAAGTATTCATAAAGCTTACTTCAACATAAGAAGAAAGTTAAGATAAGTATGACACCAAACTAGATGAGATTTCACATGGGCTGAAAGATACTTTTATACCTAATGTCAAACAATTCAGTAATCCTTACCTCAGTTTGTGACTGAGTGTGAAAGAATGTATATTGATAGGACTGAATTAGAGTGAAAATATAGCAAAAAGCCATAATCAAACTATAAATATTTATAATGGATTTCTTTTTTAATAATGACAAGTAAAATTTGGAAAATAATTTTATTCAAAAGGCATTTACCCTAAAAGGTTTTCTGTGAATTTTATTCAGGTAGCTTAATAAAAGTTGTTAATATTAGCAAATATTTTTCCCTTTATGCAACTGTTTTAGCAATGTCACACTAAATGTCTTTCTGATTAGTTACCCAGAAAGCTAAGGGACTTTTGATTTATTGTTTCATGCTTGATATTGTACCTAACATCAACTAAAACAACTGAAAATGTATTTGCAATTTGCCAGCTGTGCTAATTTTTAGCTTGCAATGCACAGAGGCTGTGAGTTATAAGAAGCAGTTCAGAAACTATAAGGTATTGTGACATGCACAACTGAAAGGATGATAGGTAATTCTTTCCACTTGGGGTATGTGATCCTTCTTCTTACTGTAAAAACACATAATATCAGTTGTGAGTTTATAAGTAGCCTAAGTACTGGTAGATGTTCTTCACTGGCAAGGAGCTACTCTGACTACAGTAGTCTGAAGGACAGCTTCTTGTTATACAAACAGGAAGATTATTTCTTCATCTATGTATTTAGCATTTGCGTGACACAAATTAACATCAGAATAACAGAGGAAACCTTTCAATACCAAACAAGAACAAGCTTCTTTGGATGAATGACTACATGACATAGATGTGATCTCTTTCTTTGAAGACTCTCAGCCTGGACAGATGGAGCATGGCTGGGCTGGAGAAAGGCATGGCAGGGAGAGCTGAGTGCCACCTCTTACTGGGGAGAGTCTGTAGTGCTATAAGCCCACAGTATAGCATCAGCAGGAAAAATCTGCTGGGGGATGAAGTCCTCACTGAAATCTCTGGCAAAACTTCCTGGTAGTCCCACAGAGATAAAATTTTTCCCAAGTTTTTACTACTTAAACATATTGTACAAACCAGACATGCTATCAACCCATTCTGTCTTACAAAAGGATTTATTTTCCCCCTCCTTTGGTAACAAAGATATTGTAGAAGTTCCAGACATCAACAGAGTTAATAAATTATTTTTAAAAGTTGAATATATGCTTATAGCAATATAGGACAGTAAAATGCCATCAAAATTTTCTTATAAGTTTGCTCAATACCAATAGTACGCTGCCACTGGAAGCTTGCTTAATGCTGGAGCTTAATTTGCACATTTACTGAAATTTCAATATGATAAGAATACTTGAAAAAGAGATAACTTTTGCCTGGTTCCAAATTTAATGGAAAACAAATTCTAGGTTTTACTTTAGTTGGAGAGAAGACATGAAATCTAAAGCTACCAGTCATTAATGGTATGTAACACTTATTCTATAAAAAGTTTAAACTAGTCTCCTGAAGGCTTGCACTATTCCATTTTAAAGATACAACTTAATTTTTTATTTCAAAATCTATAAGAAGCATCTCCATATTATTTTTTCATACAGAACTTTGATAATTTTAGTCTCTTATGAATCTTGTTTTAAAATGCATGCATTTAAATGCTGATTGGGACTTTCTCTAGAGACTGGAAAGAAAGGCTTTAAAGTGGAATTCAGACAGAAAAATAAACTTCATTTTTTTTATTCCCAATATAACAAATTCTTTTCTAGATATCACTGCTGTTACTGTCTCTACTGGTAGACAGAACTGTTTCTCTTTAGATTATATAGTTTTCATTTCAGAAAAAGCACCTAGCTGTTCTGGCAAAAAAAGTCTTTGAAAAATAGTTACAACCCAATTTCATCTAATGCATCAGTGCTTTGTTTCACCTAGAGAAGTTATACTATGGTTACTTTTGCATCACTACCATGTGTTTCTGCAGCCAGACACTATCAAGAGCAGATCTTAATGGTCATTAGTGAAACCATCATGTGCCACAGAAGGAAGCTTCTTATTATGTCCTGTTGAAAAAGGAATATTATTTGAATTACATACAGATTTATAACGCTGATGTTTACTAAGTTTATTCTACTTAGATATTTGTCATTGAGTTGGAAGAACTTGTTAGCAATTTTTTTTAGATGGCAAGTGTAACAGTTCTTTAATTATGCATGATAAAAACAATTCAGATTTTCACTAGGTCAGTTATCACCTTTAAATCTTGAATTATCTTTAAATAATCTGCCTGCTCTGACTGAACATAGTTTGACAAAAAAGGAAAAAGTTCACTTTTGCAACTGATTGTAGCTATTTTTCTCTGATCATATAAACGAGTTGTACTTTATACCTGGCCCTACCTGGAGGTAACAGTACTCAAGAAACACCTGGTATTTGTTTAACAATTACTTTATCATCTGTCTAGTTGTCATGGGTTCAGCAGCAGCAGTTGTCTTTCTCCTTTAAGTAGTAGCTGGTGCAGCACTGCGTTTTGGATTTTCGGCTTGGGAACACTGCTGATGGCAACAGTGTTTGTGGTTGTGGCTTGGAATGTTTAGGCTGGCCAAGAACTTTCTGAGTTTCATGCTCTGCCAGGGAGGAGGGGAGCCGGGAAGAAGCTGGGCAGAAGCAGAGACAGGGCACCTGACCCAA
>JASSUY010023712.1:0-13263 GCA_032466535.1 Forpus xanthops | reverse complement strand
ACAATGGGCTACCAAGCTGTGTACAGTGGAATGGCCCCGCCCACATTCCATCACCTGGGATACAGCCACCAACATTCTCTACCCTGTGACACTGCCACCACCAACATCTGTGGTCCGAAGTATGCCAAGGCCTGATCCTGTCCTCTTCACCTCCCCCCCATTTGCGCAGAGCAAGATGTAGTTCAGCTTGTGTGCGTTGACTGCTATGTTTGATGTCTGCACACCAGGAGGAATTGAGGTGTTTCACATCCTGACCTAGTGTCACCTGGGCTTTCCTATGTCCCAGTATCCTATAGATATACATGAAGCTGGGAGATAGGAGACAGGACATGGGAATAATACATGCCTCTTTTGATCTGCCAGGAGCAATGCACGATGGCATCTCTCATTACACTTAATGGTTATTTTATTTGTTAATGCAGCACTTAGAATTCTCCTGTCTCTTTGTTTTGCTAAAGGGTATAGATTGGGTGAATCTCCCTTATTTCTGCAGTCTCATGTGTATAGGCTTGAGTGAAAGTCTGCAGAAGTGACCTAAAATATTTAGAGGAACAGGACACAGAAGTGGAGGTTTCTCAAAACATCTTGTTTCTGAACTCTTTAAACCCTTACAGATCTGAATTTAACACAGGGATGAAAAAACTTAACCAAATCCAAAACCTGAAAGGAAGATTCAGAATGGAAGTACATAACTCAGTGATGACCATGGAAGAAGGAATATAAGTTTCACTCTCTGATCAGGACATGAACAATATCATCCTGTTCCATGGAACTGGGCTTTACTTTATTTCGGTATCAACATTCTATCTCCTGTGATACTGTCACCACCAACATTCTGTCTGGCCTACCAATCCCTGTCCACCACCAGCATTCCATCTGCTGCCATATCACTGTGGCAATCTAGGGCAATGCATGAAGGCATTTCTCCTTGCAATATGTGCTTATTTTAATTTCATTTTTAGCACTTACTATTAAGGCTTCTCCATGCATGGATAGTTAGCTCACATCTGACTGCACAAAGCAGAATCCAGAGGTCTGGACAGGCTTTGCAGTGTCACTTCAGTTGCTGTTTGGAGGTTCATATAGGCTGTATCTACTCTACCTGGACAAGGCAGGACTTGTAGAAATGCTGCACCACACTGGCCTGCTCTCTCTGTTTTCTCAGGCACTGTGGAGACCTCCCAGTAGCACTGGCAAGGTGATCTTTAAGGTCCTTCTATCCCAAACAATTCTGATTCTGTGTTGAGCATCTCTCAGATGCATTTCAGTATGGTGCAGTCAGTATCAGTGTGGTAGTAGTGTGGACAAAAGCCACCCCATGTCACATGGCTCCATAAGCAGGGATGACCCTGGGAGCATATTACAGGGACAGTACAAGAACTACATGCCTGTCCATCCTTACGTTGTAATTCTAATGTGGCTCTGAAACTCTTCTTATGCCTCAACTATACACAGTGATTTCCTGTGCCCTAGGGCAAGGTTAGGAGAGCTCCAGGGCTTTTGCCTGGAGAAGAAGTTTTAGTAGACTCCAATGCATTAGGGCAGCAGATCTACATCAACCAAGATAACACCCAGCTCTTCCTAAACATCTCATGGATGTGCGTGAATTCTGACTTGCACAATGTAAAACTGAGCAAATGAACGGAGCATGTATGGACTCAGCACTTGTAAAGCTCACATACTAGCCTAAGGATAGTCTAGTAATGTTTGCCATAGCATGACAAAAAAACACTGCCCAGGAGTCATCACAATTAAGCCACAAGCAGAGACTAGTGTATGGGGCTGTCTCATGCGCTTTGCAGGTTAGCCTAGCATACACACGATATCCGAGAGAGATAGATACACTGGTGTGAACACATACTTCACAGCTGCCCTGTGTTCCAATTGGTCATCCAGCAGAAGTTTCCAAACATCTGGCAGCTTGGGCTGTTTGTCATCAAATGTAGCAGGGATGTAACTGCTAAAAAAAGGATAAGCTACTAAGAAAAGCAGTGGATCAGCAAGGTGTGCCAATGATGAGCTGCCACACCTTTCCCACCTGTATGGGAAGGGCATACCCTCTATGTGCTGTCATTTAGAGCAAGCCCTGGACAATGCAGATATCATCTTAGCCTCTAGACTACTCTCTGAAAATATTCAAGTCCTTTTTTTTCTCTAATTATAGAATCAGAAATCATAGATGCTGTAAGATAGCACAGGCAGTCTGTAGTCCTACCTCCTGCTTGGTGTTGGATTAAACTGAGATGCTGTAGATTCTTTCTTCTGTTTTCTTTTCTGCTAGCTTTGGAGCATAATTTTTTTTTTCTCTCTTATAATGTTTATATTTTGCTCAAATACTTAATTATCACATAGACAATCAGAATTCGGGTCTGATACTGATATCGTTCTTTCAGAATTGACCTCTATTAATTAAAATAGAGAAGTGAATGAATTTCATTACATGAGAAAATATGTAAACTGTCAAATACCACTGCGAAATTTTGAACTTTGGTAAGTAAAAAGCACAATCATCTTCTAAATATATTGGGAACCATTATTTTTTGAGTGGGTAATTATTACTTCTTTTATAATTCTATATTGCTTTTACTTTGAAAGATGCAATAAGCCTTACTGCATTTCAGTTAAGCTCAGACGTATTGAAAGCATCTGTCTAGGAAAAGCTTTGTGTAGGAGGCAAACACTGCTCCCCTTTGCTCCAAAGGGTTAAAAGCCTTGGAGAAGCAGTCTGTGGCTTTTATTTTTCTATAGAAATACCATTTGTGTTTTAAAAAGACTTCGTGAGGGAAGTGAACTTTTTTCTCCAGGGAGAAGAGCACTCAGAAGAAATACATAGAAAGCATGAAAGAAAATTAAAAGAAAGAGGGTGAAACACCATTGCTTTTCATGAAGGACCATATTCTTGAGGACATTGTTCCTAGAAATACAGCACTGTCTGTGTGAGAGTGGGTGTTTTCCAAGGCAGATATTCCATTACTCCCCTCTCCACTGTCTTTTCCTCCCATGCAAGCTTGGCAGTCTTGCATCCAGCATTGCCACTGAACCCTGTGCTCTCTGCCACATCCAGCTTTTTGTGTCATACACCCACACTTTTAGGAAAGAGCTCAGCTTCATGCTTATTTTCCTGTGCAGTCCCAAGCCAAAGTTCATACAGTCACAAGTCAAAGTCAGGACCCCTTGGCAGGTCCCAAATATTTTTTGGTGAGTTGCTTCCTACATTAATAGCTTCAGCCTTCCTCTTGTCTAGCCCTCAAAGTATCTGCTTCATCACTGCCTGAGACTACTCAAAAACCACACGGAAATCAATCAGTGGCATCCTTTAGCTCTGAGTGTTAATCCAGAAGGAGCCATTATCAGGCTGAATCCATTACACTGGACAACTTGGGAGGAATTACTTAGATAACAGCCTGCTACAGAAGAGATTTTTTTAGCTTTTCTCATTCACTGTCTTACATGATCGACTGTTGCAGCTACATCATTTGAAGGTTAATTGCCAGGGAAATCCTATGTTAATACTTCGCTTTTTTCTGACCAAAACATCATTTTGACGTTTAGAATCATTTACCAATGAGGAAGACAGACAGAACTTTAATTTCCTTATTTAATCTGTATCATGTAGTAATTTAAACAGAAGGGTGTCTTTCTAAGAGTTTGTTATCAGTACTTTGAAAATTTAACTAGACCTTCATCTGCTTTTATCCAAGGCAGATAATGTGGTACCCTTCTCCCTTTATTTCAGAAAATTGCATGCCTGAGAATATTTCATTTTACAGACCTAGAAAAAGCCTTTTCAAGGACTGAATCTTTCTTTGATACAGTAAGAGAAACTTTGACATCTTCAGCAGGTGTAAAATAATGAGGCAGTACGTGCAGATGATGTGCAGTATAGCACTGTTCTTGCTGTGTTGGAATAAAAAGCACATGACTCTAGATGCTTAAATTTGTAAACGGAAATATCCTTCTATGTCAACAAATTGCAGAAAACTTAGTATCAGAAAACTGTGCTCTGCTAGAAAAATCAGTTAATATTTTCTTACAAGTCCAGCGGTCTTACAGAGGACCTATGCTGTTTGTTTTCATGAAGATCTCACTAAGATAAAACACCTGTGCTTTGAACTTTTTCTGCTGAAAAGATGTTTTCAAATGTAAATTATCTGTACTAGTCTGTTCATATCCCCATGTGCATTCATCTTGTTTGCTCAAAACTATAAACATAGAAAAATATGGACTCCAAATTCCAATTGACTGCACTTTGGCTTCAGTTATTGTTGAAAAAATAATTAGGATTTAGTTCACTTGGAGGGGAGACTGGAATATCTGGGGGCTATGCCTGAAATGGTCTTGATGGTTGCCAGTGTCATTGCCAGTTGCTGGCAGGGATTCAGGACACTGCCTCAGTTAGCTGAGAGAATACCTGAAAATTCTGGAAAGCCTGAAAGATGGTGGTAAAACAGGGAGCCAGGTGACCCTGGCAACTTCAGTACTTCTCACCTGCTGTCACATCACCTAATCTCAACAAATTCCTAAATTCTGGACTTTGTCATAAAAGACGTTGAGCACCACCATTGGAAATTCAGGTCAGTTTTTATTTTGGTATGTAACTAATTGTGGTGTGCAAGTTAGCTTTACGTTGTATGTGCTATGAAGCAAATCATACGAACTCAACAGATTTCACTTGTGACCTCTAAGCTGTACAAAGATAATGACAATTATTCTATAGTTTGTTAAAATAGTTGATATAAGGCTGTTGATTCTTCCAATATTTGTTCTTCCCTTAGATTTGGGTCTTCTGTAGGAAATGGGCACACCATAACAGCCTCAGAATGATAATAGACCTTACACAGCTCACTGTTTAAATCACAAGCAAATCACCTTTTGCAGGTGCTCAGACCTTAGTTTCAGGCATACAGTATATAAAAAAGAGACCTCTCCATTATGCAGGGTTTCTCCTGTATCATAAAATAAAATCTACATGATCCTACCATCCCAGTATTTTGCTTCCCAACATTATTAACTGTTGTACACAAAAATACCATAGAAAATAAAGATATGCTATTTCACTTTGACTGTATTGTTCCAAAGAAAAGTAATTACATTAGCTTTTTTCCTGCCTTTGCTCTCAGTGGAAATCAGTCTCTGCTAGTCATAGATTAAACCAGCATTATCTCCTTGTTCCACAGCTTTCCTGGTTTTATTGAATTACAGTCTCAGTATAGTTATGCAGAAAATGTTAATTTTTTCCCCTAAGTACAAATATTCTGCCAGCAGTGCGAAATTGGGTGTTGTTAACCTTCATACTGTTCAATATTTCTAATGTCTACTCCCCACTTTGCCTGCAAATGTACTGTAAGTAAAAATTACTTTCTTTTTATATTACCTTAATTGTTCAATTCATTTGGAAAAATATCCTAATTGTCATCTGAAAGCTACCACTTTTAATGCTGAGTGGCTGATAGCAATTTGTAAGTGAATTTGCTCAGATATACCTTAGGATAAGAAAGGAGTGCAATGAGAGAGAAATCGGTATTCACAAAGCACAGCTGTCCTGGATGTATAGAAATAGTGCTCAATAGCTGTCTCTCACATCACATCCTGCAATAGCATCTTTGCACAGATCTACAGAGAAACAGCAGTAGGCAGCAAGATGGGGATACAGGTGGGTGCAGGCTGCTCCCTGTCCCAGCTGAACCAATTCTCAGAAGAACAGGGAATGATACAGGCAAATCTTTCAGCACATCTTCCTAGTCTTTGCTAGTGATGAAACTACTAGCAAAGAATTACTAGAACTGGAAGTCTTAAGGAAAGGCAAGCTGCAGTGCACATCTGAAATTCAGAAGGATGTGGAAGCTGGAAAAATGGGTTAACAGGAATCTTATGAAGCCTAAAAAGGGCAACTGGGGCAAATGTCAGCTTCTGCCCCTGGGAAGGAAAAACTCCAGGGACCAAGACAGGTCAAAGCTGACCAGCTGGGAAACAGTTTTGCAGAGAAGTACCTGAGGGACCACAAACAGAACAGGAGTCAGCAATATGCCCTGGCAGCTTCCATGTACTGAGCTGCATCATCAAGATCCCTGCCAGTAGATCAAGTAAAGTGATCCTTCTCTTCTGTTTAGTCCTGGTGAGAAACATCTGGAGTGCTGGGTTCAGTGCTGGGCTGCACAGTACAAGAAAGACATGGCATATGGTAGTGAGTCCAGAGAGAAGCCATGAAGATGATGGAGGGGCTGGAGCACCTTACACTTGAGGAGTAGCTGCAAGAAGTGTGACAGTTTAGCCTGGGAAAGGGAAGGTTCAGAGGGTTCTTATTTAATATCTCTAATTACCCAATCAGAGGATGCACAGAAACCAGGCTCTTTGTGGAGGTGTTCTGTGAAAGACACTGGGCAACACAAAAGAGATGCATTAAGGAGAAAATGTTTACAGCAGTAGTGGTAAAGCAGTGGCCCAAGTTGCCCAGAGAGGCGGCGAATCTCTACCATGGAGGTAGCCAGACCCTGGCTGGTCAAGACTTCAGGCAATCTTATGTGTATTGCAATTAGCCCTGATTTGCATAGGAGCAGAGAACTTCCAACAATCCTTCCGAGGCTGCGCAATTCTGTCATGTTAAGAACCTGTGAAGTCAGTTGGCAGATGTGAGGTTCCAGCTATTGAGAGATTTATAAGCTGTGTTTTGCTTTTCATGAAAAGATTTTTCAAATCAATGAACCTTATTTATCATGTCTGACAGTTGAGTGAGAAAACTTGAATTAATCAGTATGATTAACAGTACATTCCCTAGAAAGATGCCTTTGGTCTGAAAATCTAAACAGTATGAAGAGAGAATTAATAGTCTTTAGTAATCATTCTTATGTCCCCAGCACTGACAAGGGACATGCTTCGTGGGATCCATCTTGTTATTTGTGCCAAAGATACATCTATGGACTTCTGCAGTTATCTTGTATAGAGAGATGTGCTTTATCAGCGACCTTTGTCATGCTCTCTCTTGCTGATGAGACCTAAAAAAGTCTATTTTTAGTACAAATTAAGTTAGTTTTGTTTTATTAATGATACTTTTCCTGCTGCATTCACCCCTCCAAGTCCCATCATTCATGCATCAGGGCACTGAATGACTTCTGTTGGTCTCAGATGGCTCTGACGTTTTTTCTTTCTTCCAGCTTCACAATTGCAGTGTTCAGTGGCGAGTAGCACGTTATGTGCTTGGGATAGTACTGACAACAATCCATATGATCTCCTTTGCAGCGTCCTGCCTTCTCATGATTCTTCACAAACATCTATCACTTTCTTCTCCCATGCTGCTTTTGAAAAAAAGCAATGTGTTCCTCTGTCATCCTGGGGTGCACATCTGAGACGCATTGTATCTTGGAGCTAGCACTGCTCAGGAACACAGTCCATCAGTCTGGAGGAGGAAAACAGGGATGCACTATTGTCACTTACTTCTTGGATCACTAATCCATTCACTTAATTTAAGCCATTGATGTATTATGAACTATTGTACCTGTGAGCCTTGTTGATAAACACCGGCCTGAAAATAACCATTAGCCCTGCTGTATGTGGTCAGCATGCTCTTAAACTTCCAGTCTGAAGGTTAAATACAGCACACTGCAGGGCTAGCCTGTCTTTCATGCTGCTGATGCAATTCTCCACAGCTGGTTAATTTCAGGCCTTCATTTTGTTTGCATATTATGAGATAATATTAGAACTGCTGCTTGTATCCGATTTTTAAAAGAGAATCTAATCAAATTACCCCTGCCCATAGCAGGGGGGTTGGAACTAGATGATCTTAAGGTCCTTTCCAACCCTAACTATTCTATGATTCTGTATTCTACATTCAACACCAAAGTCAATGTGCTTTAGCAGTGCTGTAACTCTGGGTAAAGGCAGACATCTGAAAATATTCACCATGATAAAGGTGAGTGGGTAGCTTGTGCAAACAGGAGAAATCTAACTATTGAGGGGCATTAAGGGAGTTTAAATTCACAAAATCTTCTCTGAAATAAATGAGGACAAATCTGAATCCAAGGTGCTTCCTATAACTGTTGGGTTTACAGGAAAGAGGTTTTCTTTTTTAATTTTTCTTTTTTACTTAGGGCAGGAGAGTGGTCATATCTTGGGAAAGCTGTACTAGCTAGCTTTTTCCAAAGAACAAGCAAGAAGTTAAGAAACTAATTATCTTGATTGCAATAACCCTCCACCCGGAGACTAAGAGAAAGAAATGCTTCTCCTTTGCATTTTGTTTCACAGGTGAACTTTACAAGTATTTGGATTTTATTTTGCTTATGGCCTTAGTCTTATGCAAACAGCAAGCCAAATAAAACAAATCCCAGAGAATACAGCGTTACGTCTCCCAGGCAAAGGTAATTTACAGAACCAGTAGGCACATTTCAGGATTTCACTGTGCTTTTGGAAGCATTTCCAATTCCAGCTATATTTCCTGTCCTTAAATTGTGGCTCCAGTAGTATCTCAGTAGCCAGAATTAACTTTGCATGCTTAGTGTATGCATACTGCAGAGCAGCAAAGCTTAATACAAGCAGTAAATCTGCTGCTGGAAGGTGGAGAGACCCTGCTGGGAGCCTGATACAATGGAAGGTAAAGCCTGTTTTATTACAAATCAGAGATTTTGTATGAGTTCTCCGGTACACACCAAACATGCGTCACTTGCTGTGGTCAAGGCTTCTTGACGCTACTGACATGGGACAGTTCCCTCCAGAAAACATTTTGTAATGTAGGTTAATAATTTCTCTGAATAAATCTTGATTTCCATTATTTAAAAAACAGTTCTGATGATGAAAACAGAAAGGAAAAATTTGGAGCCAGTATTTCAAGCATGAGTAAGTCACAAGAGCATATTATCAATTTGTGAGGTTCAAACTGATTTTCTTTCAGCAAATGGAATACATTCATTTGTATTGAAAACGCCAACATTTTAAGTTGGCATTTCCTATTTTTTACAAAGGCGTTCTTCTTTCCATAGATTTTAACATTCTTCATAAACAAGGTAATTCAGACCAGAAACATTTCTAAATGCTACCAGTTCTCGTACAAATAAAATCATATTTCTCTGAGCATTCCCCAGTGCTAAATATTTCTCCCATGTTTTGTATAATTAAAAATATTTTTCTATGGTGACAGATCAGAGATACCTTTTATGGTGCAAGGCTTAAGTGTCCTTATTAAGAAAAGCCTCCAAACTTATCACTGTTCTTCTTACACTTCTTAACTGAAATTCTTGTTGGCTTCTTGAAGATAGTACATGAATTTCTTTCAAGGTTCATATTTCCTCCTGTTTATCTTAAGCGGTCCTCCTGTGGTTCATTTTCAGTTTTCCTACATCATGGAGAAGTGCCAGCCAGTTGCCCCCATATCATCTTGGAGAATGTCCCCAGTTAAAAGCAGAGGGAAAGGAACCTGGCTAAAACAAATCAAAGACCAGCTTCGAGGAGTTTGGGAGGCAGGAGAGGTAGGTAGGAACACAAGAGGATATGGGGACATGTCCAAAAAGCCAACCATATCATGGGTTGCATCAAAAGGAGTGTGACCAGCAGATCGAGGGAGGCGATCCTGCTCCTCTGCTCTGCTCTCGTGAGACCTCACTTGGAGTATTGTGTGCAGTTCTGGTGTCCTCAACATAAGAAGGGCATGGAACTGTTGGAACAAGTGCAGAGGAGGGCAGTGAGGATGATCAGGGGATTGAAGCACATCCCCTATGAAGATAGGATGATAAAATTGGGGCTGTTCAGCCTGCAGAAGAGAAGGCTATGGGGACACCTCATAGCAGCCTTCTAGTATCTGAAGGGGGCCTATAGGGATGCTGGGGAGGGACTCTTCATGAGAGACTGTAGTGATAGGACAAGTAGTAACGGGTTCAAACTTAAACAGGGGAAGTTTAGATTGTCTCTGAGGAAGAAATTCTTTACTGTAAAGGTGGTGAGGCACTGGAATGGGTTGCCGTGGGAAGTTGTGAGTGCTCCATCACTGGCGGTGTTCAAGGCTGGATTGGACATAGCCTTGGGTGGCATGATTTAGTGTGAGGTGTCCCTGCCCATGGCAGGGTGGTTGGAACTAGGTGATCTTAAGGTCCTTTCCCACCCTAACTGTTCTATGATTCTGTGATACTATAATGGTGCACACCTTCTAGTAAGCAAATGAATAGCTGTCAAACAAATCAGAAATGTCTGCACCATATGCTGTCGTTTTCAAAATAGGCCAACAGGATCTCATGTAGTAGACCTGTGATCCCCCCTGCATCTGAGAGCACCTGGGATTTGTCATAGCCTAAGTGTTACTTCTCAAAGCATGCTCCTATACAGTGGCATTATGCAGAAATGGAGCTCTCAGCAGCAGTCCTACTCCAGTGTTTTTCCTACAGTTAAGGCTGAAGAATATTCTGGTAGTCAGAGATTGACAAGAATATTTCTTGTCTTCTGAATAAATTAATTTTATTATTTTTACATACATTTATATTAAATATTATAATTGATAATAAATGCCCATTTTTTATTTTTAAGTAAGCCACCTTTTCTAACTATTCATCATCTCAA
This sequence comes from Forpus xanthops, assembly GCA_032466535.1. NCBI lineage: Eukaryota > Metazoa > Chordata > Aves > Psittaciformes > Psittacidae > Forpus > Forpus xanthops. The sequence continues at coordinate 2,727 of JASSUY010023712.1, read as the reverse complement.
CAACCTAACAGATGTTTAGGATGTCATTGGTAGTCAATGGATGGAAAAAAACACTGGTGTTAGGCTCCTGTGTTTAAATATTAAACTTTTGGAGGTAGAATCATAAAATAGCTTGAGTTGTGTTGTGGTTTCAGGTGTAAATCAGTCTGCCTGCCCACTCACTCCTCCCACCTTCTTCCCCCCACTTCAAGGGAGGGGAAATGGGAAGAAGAACCAAAAGAATGCAACTCCCACGGGTTGAGATAAGAACGGTTCAGTAACTAAGGTATAACACAAATCACTGCTGCTATCACCAATAACAACGACCAGAGAAAAACAAGGGAAGAGGACAGAGCTGCTCACGACTCGACGATCAAGCTGTGAACTGAACTCTTCCAGGCTCCTACCCCCAGATGTACAACTGGGCATGATGTACTGTGGTATGGAATACCTCTTTGGTCAGTGTGGGTCAGGTTCCCTGTCTCTGCTTCCTCCTGGCTTCCCCTCCTCCCTGGCAGAGCATGAAACTCAGAAAGTCCTTGGTCAAACCAAAATATTCTAAACTACAACTATAAACACTGGTGTTATCAGCACTGTTCCCAAGCCGAAAATCCAAAACACAGTGCTACACCAGCTACTACTTAACGGGGAAAAATGACTGCTGCTGCTGAACCCATGACAAGTTGGAAGGAACCTCAAAGAACTTCTTGTTCAAGCCCCTTGCCACGGGCAGGGACACCTTCCACTAGACCATGTTGTTCAAATCCCCCACCAAACCTGTCTTTGAAAACTTCTATGTGGCGTCTCTCCATTGACTGTTAGGGAAAGCTTGAAGGTGAAGATTTCTCTTAGAGACCCTGGAGATAAGGTTGAAAACTGAGGCTTATCTGGCAAAGCAGGATAGTCCTAATCTTCAGCTTGATGGTGAATCTGAAAGAGATTTATCCCATTGTTCCATGTACGTACACATTTTCCTTTAAAAGTTTCTGTCCTTCTAACAACTTCTGAGGAGAGCACTCTTTTCTCCTCTTAAATCATGTGCATGGAGGGAAGGCACGAGACAGGGAAGGAGGAACTTTGAACATGTTCTGTGTGGTCTAGTAAACTTGCTATGATGCGCTTTGCATCCACTTTTACTTATGTGAACAAGAATTAAATTATTCAGAAGCAATGCAATTAGAAGGTGAAATGAAACAAGGAATTTATTTCAATGCAAATTTAGTTATTAATAGTGTGTGATGTAATTCAGTCCTGAAAGAAATGGCCACTGGCATGCTGCAAAATGTAAAAGTGCAAACACAGTCACACAGAGTGAACAAAAGGACAAATTCACAATTAAGTTTTATCCCATGAAATAGATTAGACTACAAAAATTATGTTCTTTATTCTGCTAATTTTTCAATGAAAATCCACATTTTCATGAAAAACAAAAGAAGAGCAGAAAATAATTTTTGTCCAGAGTCAAATGAAGTTTTGAAATAATTCCACACTTACCCTCAAATATTTTTCTATTTAACAAGAGCACATGGTGGAGTTTGGTGGTTTATAACTGTATTTCTCTCAGGAAAGAGAGATAGCACTGGAAATAGCAGTCAACCTTCTAAGAGTACTAACGCAATACATCGATATCAAACCAGGAAATGTATGGTAGGTTTGTTTGTGCTGGGCATCATGCAGTGCAACCAACCATACAATACCTTTGCCTTCCTATTCTTATCTCTGGGGGATATTTACCTTCATGCTGCTGAAGAAAGAGTGCCTTGTGAATATCAACCTTGGTGGCCTGCAGGGGCCATGTCTTTTTTTTCTATACATGATGTATTTTAACCTCCTGAACTAAGTTCATAGGTTGATCACCCTAGCTTTCTTTTTTAGTTGTTCATCTCTGATTCATGCAATTTATAGTGAGGAGGGAAGTCTTGCCTATCAACAGATCAGCAGGCTGGTGGGACTCCAGAATGTGAGCCCTTTCTCTTTATTTACAAGGAATGTTATTGCAATGGCTGAAATCTTACTCTCTTATAGTGGCCACTAACCCTGGGGACAGCATCAGTGCTTCAGCTATATCACAAAACACCACAATTGTCTTTAATGGGGAACTGAAAGGCTCTACTGGCTGGATTTCATACACTGTTAATATTTCCTCCTTGTTCAAATTCTTTTGATGTTACTGGAATAACAATAGAAGCTTTTAGTGAGCTAAAAATATTACGTGCTTTGAAAGAGTAAATGGTAAAGTCTATATGGCAGGGTTTGTTGGATCCAGGAATACTCAGGCTGTCCCCACAAGTGCAATGACGTGATGATACTTCTGGGCTGGACAAGGCAGCCTCTGCCAAGGGAGAAATCTGGGAAGTGATATCATGCACATTATGGACTTGAGGAAGTCAACAGCACTTACCCCATGATCATGACATTCTCTCCATCACTGGTGATAGACGTAGTAGAAATGGACGCACTACTCCTCAGAGCACTGCTTGCCAAGCAGACTTTCAAACCAGCTGAAGTACATGAACTACAGGAATTGCACTAAATATAAAAAGCAAAACAAGATTTGGTTTAACAAAAGAGGAACAGTTTAATTCTAGCATAAAAAGAAAGGCTACTCAGTGATTGTAATAGTAGCATGCCATCCCTAATCAGGGTTTAATTCCTGGTTTGATCATGGACATTCACTAGTCTGAAAAAGAATATAGGCTTACTTTGTATGATCACGGTCAAATCACATGGCAGCTAACCAGTAAAGAG